>JBAMAX010001166.1:0-110646 GCA_037043745.1 Chymomyza amoena
CTGAGCAAGATAAGAGCTGCTCTCTCACAATACTACAAACTGCTAGCCTCATACCTGAAAGGAAGAAGCTTTGAAGTCGCAAAAGGATTCAGGATCAACGATTCGGCAAGTAAGAGCAGGTGTTCCTCAAGGAAGTGTTCTCGGCCCCACACTATATACCTTGTACACGGCAGACATGCCGCTGCCCTCACCTAATACTGGATTGCTAATAGCAACATACGCAGACGGTACGGCAATAATGAGCAGCAGTCCATCTGAGCTTGAAGCATCAGAACTACTACTGGCATATTTAGACGAGTTCAAGAGCTGGACGGAACGCTGGTGTATAACCATTAATACACTAAAATCAGTGCACATCACCTTTGCCACCAGAAGAGGGTACTGCCCTGAGGTCACACTGGGATCTCCGATACCAAGAGCCACCAAAGTAAAATATCTGGGAGTCACATTTGACAGACGACTGACATACGGCCCACACATCACTCAGACAGTCAAAAGCTGCAAATTAAAGTTAAAAAAATTGGACTGGATGCTGAAAAGTTCTAGCAAATTGTCGCTTCGTAGCAAAAGAACAATTTACAATGCTATTGTAGCACCAGTCTTTACATACGCAATACCGCTCTGGGGAACTGCTGCGAGGACCCATATACAACGACTGCAAACGATGCAAAACAAGGCCCTGAGAAGATGGACTGGAGCAGAATGGTTTCTAAGAAACGAAGTCTTGCATAATGACCTCAACATCCCTACCATAGCTGAACTAATCGGACGACACAGCTTAAGATACAGGGATAGGCTTACTACTCATCCAAACCAACTTGCAACAAGCCTAGCCACAAATACAAATAGGCGAAGGCTCAAAAGACGGCACCCATTAGACTCTCGAAATGATTTAAGCCTTTATAAACTGTAAATTCTAATTTGTAAATAGTCATAAATTTGAAGTTATAGATAACTTTGATACCCATAGTTACATGGGCATTTCGCCAACTCATTGTTAAGGTTACTTAGTTATAAATGCGCTATAGAGTCATAAGACAAAAAGCTGCATCAAATAAATGAAATTAATCAATATAAAAAAAATATATATTCTATAATTTTAAGTTTTAGCTTAAAAGTAAAAGTTTTACTTACTTGTTCTGGCATTAGCTGTAAGTAAAATAAAAATCAATAATTTAATTATTTTAAAGATAAATGAATAAATTTATATTAAAAATAAAAAAACATGAATAATATAATAAAAGTATAAATAAAACAATTCGGCGTTAAAATGCCTGGCAACAAAGTTGTGCCACTGTGAAACAAAATTGTGTCGTTCTTTTAATGCAGTGTGAACATAGCATCAGCAGTAGCTACCAATGCAAATTTAATAATTTAAGTATTAAATACGCATATTAAAAAATTTAATAAAAAAATATTTATTTATTTATTATTAAAAACACAGAATCTTTAATACTCCTGCTATCAAAGCGTGTCTGTGCCACTGTGAACCTAAATTGCGGCATTCCTTTGCGGCAGTGTAAACACAGCATTAGCACTGGCTACCATTGCTCCTATGTATACCCTGGCGTGTTGTCGTTTGTGGCTGACTCGAGCACTGGAGGACGAAGCTGCCGGCACAGCCTCATCATTAGCATGAAGCGCGCTTACCTGGACGTGGTAGCAACACCTACAACCATAGAGTTTGACTGTGGTTGCCATTGGTTGCACTTGTTCCGCGTTGGTTTTGTTGTAGCTAGCCAACATTCAGGCTGGATGGACTGCTGCTTGGCCATGGCCAAGAGGCAACCGCAGATGCGGACCAAGCAACAGCAGCAGCAGTAGCCAGCAGAGACCTACACTAACAATAAAACCAAATGTGTGGCTGGCTTTGTGTTAGTGTATCTGTGTGGCGCGTTAACCACAGAAAATCCCAAAAAAGTATGCTACGAAAATGTTGAAACTTAATTCAGTTTGTGCCGCCATGTTTTGTTGTTGGTTTCCTTTTTGTTTTTTTTTCTAACTCATTTTGCATGCAAATAAAATCGTTATGAATTATTTATTCATCATGCGTCTGAGTGTATGCGGTTTTCACTTGTATCTGTGTGTGTAAGTGTGTATCTGTGTGCATCATTTAAAAAATAATTTTTTGGCGAAATATTTGTGTTTGGACAATTTTAAATTGTCGTATATTTGAATTACGATTATGCGCTTTTAATGCTTTAAGCATGTATTGACGCGCTATTTGATTATTAAGGCAAATATTTAATAAAAAAAATAAGATATGTATTTAAATATTTTTGTGAAAAGTTTGAAAATATGGAACAAAATGTGCAAAATTTTTATGCATATACCAGAAAATAATTATTCAAACCAATTAAATACTATGAGATAGACAGCTAAAACAATTAGACTTTTTTAACTACAAAATGCGCATCTGTAAATATAATTTATGATGCTTTTCTTAAAACGAAAATTTTTAAATAAATTTTGTTGATATACAAATCCGAGTGAAAGTGCGCTGGTCTATTTTGACAACCTTATCTTCATGGCAAGGGAATACAAAATAAAATTATTAAATCAGAAAAGTATTCCAAAGATAGACGAAGGTACCATAATTATTTCAACAAATGCAATAAGTCTTTTCATATCTCATACAGAAAGTATCGACATATATCTGACGAAATTTTTATTGGATTTATTGGATCCAAAAGATTTTTCTTAAAATCATAATTCAAATATGAACAATAAACAATACTTTTAAAATAAAATAAAAACTAGGCAAACTTTCATTTATAATAACTTATTCCTTTCGATTTGGCATGGAGAAATATTGAAACTATTTAATTATTTGTTAATTTTTGTCTAATTGGGTCCATTAAGTAAGTATTAGTTTTCCATAATTGAGAGTATTAAATTTTATTCTTGCATTAATCTCAAATATTTACGTTCCTCGAGATAGAAAAGTTTTTAAAGGGTGATTCACCTTTTTTTTCAATAGGGATTTTCGTGCAAAGTTGTTCAGTATTCATTGGCAAATCATCATGCAAAAACTTACACCCGAACACCGTTTACAAATTGTACAATTGTACTACGAAAATCAGCGTTCTGCAAAGAATGTTTTTCTTGCGCTGAGATGGACTTATGGTCAACATAATCGACCCACCGAACCCACAATTTGTAAAACCATCACCAAATTTTAAACCCAGTATTCCAGCACGTAGTGAAGAGAATATAGCGGCGGTAGCTGGCAGTGTTCATGATGACCGCGAGGAATCGATTAGGCGCCGATCGCAACAACTTGGCCTGGCGCATTTTACATTTGGATCTCGGCTTGAAAGCATATAAAATTTAACTCTGGCAAGAATTGAAGCCGAATGAACTTCCTGCACGTCGCAGTTTTGGTGAATGGGCTCTTGGTAAGATCGATGAAGATCCGTTATTTTCGACTAAAATTTTGTTCAGTGATGGGGCCCACTTTTGGCTCCACGGCTTCGTGAATAAGCAAAATTGCCGTATTTGGGGAGAAGATCAACCCGAAGAGGTTCACCAGCTGCCATTACATCCAAGAAAAACAACGGTTTGGTGCGGTCTGTCGGCTGGTGAAATCATTGGTCCGTATTTTTTTAAAAATGAGCAAGGTGCGAACGTTACCATCACTGGTGCACGCTATCGGACCATGTTAACGGACTTTTTGCTGCCTGAAATTGTTTCCCGTGATCTCGACGACATTTGGTTCCAACAGGATGGCGCTCCGGTCCACATTGCCAATGAAACAATGGCTCTATTGCGAGGTGAATTTTGTGAGCGATTATTTTCACGTACGGGACCCGTACCTTGGCCGCCAAGATCATGCGATATCACACCGCTCGACTTTTTTCTTTGGGGTTACGTAAAGTCAAAAGTTTACGTGGATAAACCAGCAACGATTGACGCCTTGGAAGCCAACATTACTCATGTTATTGGCCAAATACCAGTGGAAATGCTTGAACGAGTCATGGAAAATTGGACCTTCAGGATGGACCATTTAAAACGCAGTTGCGGCCAACGTTTAAACGAGATTATTTTTAAAAAATTAATGGCATAAAATATCCTTTCGAAATCATAAATAAACATCCCATCATTCCTTTGAAATTTGCATTTGCCAAATCATTACAAAATAAAGGTCCTAATGAATCACCCTATATATCTCTATTTGTTTTAGAGATATTGCCTGTGAAAGAAAAGTCTAAAAATTAACAATCCAAAAATTGGGACGCGTTTCGTAACTCATAGTCGTGCTGGCCAGAGATCATTTTCAAATATTGAAGTATACAAAATTATCTTTCTAATAAACAAATCTAGACATGTTTTAAAAAAACACCCTTTAAAAATTATTGAAATATACTTGTGTTACTATTGGCATCACTTATGTAAAAAATATCTTAATCGAAGAGGTTGAAAATTTCGGCCATCTTGTTAAAATTCGGATGAAAAATAAAAAAAGGAAAAACTTTTTAATAAAATTTGACCTTAAATATGAAATAATTCGAAGAACTGATTTATAAGCAATTTTAGACATTTAGACATAGACATAGAATTTTTGGGGTTGGAAAAACTGAGTTCTTTTGAAAAACACGGATATTATCTGTAAAGCGGGGGTCAAAAAAATCATGGGAAGAATTGATTTAATATGAAAATAGTCTGTAGAGAGTGCAAAAATAAAAGGAATAATTAAGTTATAAAAAATTCAGTATAAAACCAGTGAAATTTTTTCGGAATCGTAATTTTTTATGAAATATGGAAATTACCTTTTCCAGTGTAAAAAAATAAATGGAAATTGGGGTTTCCTGTTAAAAAATCTTTTTATTCAGTGGCGTTGCCTATGTATTGTTCTGGGTCTGAGAATCGAGAAAGAAAGACTTCAAAAAAGAAGATATTCATAAAAAGTTTATTTGAAACAATGGCGTTGAAATTATCGCCAAGAAATTATCTCTCGTTGAAGTTATTTCGAATCGAAGAATTTGATATTTTATTTCAGTTGAGCTAGGGTGCTTCGCCACCTGCTCGCTTCGCTCACCAACCCCCACCCCTCCATCGCCGCAAGCGGCTCAGGGGGTCCCACTTGAAATTAAATTACTTCTTTATTCTTCTCATACCTCTTCTTTGATGCATTACACTTCTGTTCTCGCTTGCTATCTTTCATATCCTCTTCAGTAAAATTCAACTTCTTTGTACCCATTTCCCTAAATTCATTACTTTATAAAAAAATGAAGGAACATGAAGAGAACAAAAATCATGAGAAACAAATATCTTCTGCTATACACATAACATATTCTAGATTTTCAAAAACAAAAGAAAAAACTTTTTTATATAATAGTGGCATAATAAAATATAATTCTCAAAGAATTTGTTGGGCTTTTGGATAATAACTGATGCCATTATCAAGATATTAAAGGACGTTTTTTTCCAAAAACTTGGTAGAAAATGGTAGAATAGATCTACGAATTTAACATCAAAGAAAGCTCAAATGGTAAATTATGCGAATGCCATATAGTAAATGTCGAAGAAAACTTTTTTTGTTTATAAATACCTTATATAAATCCATAATTAGAAATAAATTCACAAAAGTAGTTATGCACTAAGCACCTCAGGATTTCTGAAGTATCACTATTTTTATATGATAAAATTTATTAATTATCTTATCATAATCTTCTTTTGTCTAGCCTTTTATGACTAATGCCAATATATTTATTTATTATAATTAAATTAAGCTTGAACTCTTTATTTAAAAAAATAAACTCGACATATATAATGCCTAAGATTTAGTAAATAAATTTTAATTTAATTGAACCTTCTGTTGTTGAAATTTATTATTTTCTGCTGTATTTTAGAATTTTAAAGTATTTTTGGTGCGCTTAACCACGTTACGTTCCCGATTTTTACTGAACTCTAATGTTAACCATTAGGCAAGGCATTATTTCCGGCTTAGCTATACGTGGCTTCTGAAAAATTGCATTGGCTCAGTGTGCCGCATAGTCTTTGATATTTCATATTAATAGGCCGCTTAGGCCACGTTACCTGCTTCAGAGTTTGTGTACTATGTTCCTGGCAAGACTGTCTGACTCTGGTATGACTCTGGGGCCATTTCGTTGTATGCATACATACTTAAATAAACGCACACACACACAAACAACAAGCAATCAAGTTGGCAGTCAGTCAGAGATTCAGTTGGGTGCGGCAGCTGCGGCATTTGGGGCAGCTCTGAAAATCGTGGCATGTTGTGAGTGGTAAACGTTTTGCGTGCGGTGCGTGATGTATTACACTTGGATATGATTGTTCATTTCATGAATTTACACATGTTCACTATATGCCTCTTTGTTGCACACAGGCACAGGCACAGGCAGGCCGTCTCTGCCTTTAAACATATGCAAAATGGCTGCCATGGCCGCCCTCTTTGCCGGCCGCCTTTAGCCAGGTGGTTGCTGTTGATGGAGCTTTACAAATTTTTTGGTGCGCACCTTAAATCCATGTAATTTTGTAAAAATATTTTTCGAGCTTTGTTTGTTTATGTATGGGGCGGCCTAAGCCTCTAAATTGTTTGCCGCTAAAGTTAACCGCACTTAAAATGCTTTAAGATTAGCATTAATATGCTTAAAGTTTGCAGCCGGAGCTAAGCTTCAAGGACGCTCAGGCGCCTGACCTGTGTTGTTAACCCCTTAATGCCAGCCAAGCGGCAGTTAACCGCGCTTGGCCTTTGCCTTAGTGCTTTAACCAAACCCCCTGGCAGCCTCTTGCGGCCATTGTTTGCTTTGACTTTTTTACTGCTGCTGCTTTTTTTCCTCGCTTTTTTAAGCCATTTTGTTTTTACATTTGTCAAAGGGTTAGCAGCGGAGCTGTGGCACAGAGGTCAGTGCAACACGTCGTCGACTTTGTGCCATTAAAATGATTAAAAATGGTTTGTTTTGGCAATTTTTAAAATATATACTCTTTAGGCTGAAAAGTAATTTCCAGCACTTATGATAAATTCACATTACGTGCGCTGTGCAAAGGATGCGCAAGTCATTCTGAATTGAGCTTAGCACAACATTTGGCAATTTACAAACACTGCCAAAATGTCGAGTCTCAAGTGTGCTGCCTTCTCTCTCTCTCTCTCTGTCTCTATATACACATATATACTTATATATATGTATATATATTGTAGTATAACCAGAGTGTGGCAATATATGGCGGCAACAGTGGCACGCAACAAATTCTCACATCATGCTTAAGTCACATAATCCTTTTAGTGTGTTATAAACGCGGCTTGGCAAAAAGTGGCTGGCAAAGCAAGTCATAGACTGTTTACACTACAGCGTCATTAGTGTTGTATTGTACAACATTTGGAATGAAGGTTAACGTTAGAAAAAATATAATGAGATATGCTTGTGAAATATTTATTTTTAAGTCTGTCTTACCAAAGATATCTAATATTTTGGCGATTTAAAGTGATAAAATGCCTTTAAAAAAAATACTGTCGAGCTGAACTAAAGCGTTATTTTAATTCGTTATATAAATTTTTTTGAAACATTTGCAGAGTCTGCAGCGCCCAAAGGCAGAAAATCCCTCGGCACGATCATGAGTCAGAGGTACCAGAAGGCTGTCTACATGCTGGATAGAATAGCCAAGAATGCGGCAGCTGGTACCATCCATGAACGTGACCAGGAGGACAAAAAGAGATACGAGGCGGTTGTGGAGGAATGTAATAGATTCCAGGCCAACACAACAGCACCAGTAACGAGGTCAGAGGCGCCAAAGCGAAACCGCTCAAAGAATGAGAGCGGCAACGCAGAACCCAAGAAGATGCGCAAAGTTGATGCCAGACAGCCAACATCAGGCCCGACTAGATACTTTAGCGAGGTGGCCAGAGACCATCTGCAACGTGTCAATCAGTCGAAGCAGACGCGAAGATGCCAGGCGAACTGCTACAGCAGAAATGGGTGAAGATCAGATGTCGGCGTATCGAGACTGCGCAATGAACTACGTCCTCGAAAACCCAGGCAGGTCCCCACCCGGAATTTGACTCGTCGGAGACCCTGAGAGGTTACCGGGTGATCAAATGTGCGGATCAGTTCGCCTTGGCACAGTGTCAACTCACCGAAGCAGACGCGAACATGCCAGCTGAACGTGCACCAGAAGTGGCATAAAGATCGAGGCGGTTGTCGGACGAATGCAATGATTCCAGGCCAACACGACAGCACCGTACGAGGCCAGAGTCGCCAAAGCGAAGCCGTCAAAGGAATGAGAGCTGCAACGCAGACCCAAGAAGTTCCGGCAAGTTGATGCAATGGCAGCCCATCAGGCCCGACTGGACACCTTAGCGAGGTGGCCAGAGACCATCTGCAAGTGTCAATCATCGAAGGCTAGAGCTCGAACTGATACCGGCGAGTGAATATCCCGAGCGACCGAAAGCGCGCGTCTGAATGACCGATGTCGGCCATGCGAGACTCGTCAAAGATGCATAGATCTTCAAAACGGCAGATCCGCAATCGACATTGGCAGCTCATCGAGCACTGAGAGGTTACCCAGTGAACAACGAGTGAGAATCACTGACGACTTGGCAAATCGGACACCGAAAGTCCGCTTCGGCTGCAGATGGTCACGATACCTAGGCTTCAAGCCAAGCTACCTAGATAGATCGCGAAGCGACCGATAGCAGCGTCTGGTCCACCGATGTCAGCCATCAGAGACGTAAGGCTAGAGTTCAACCAACAGATCCAAATTGATCATGGCAGCTCATCAATCACGATGACACCAGGACGAGTGAAGAGTCACTGGAGGAGTTGGCGATGAGCAGGACAATAAAATCTTTTATCTGGCATTCGGTAGTAGTCAAAATGTAAGATTTTTAAGTTTAATTAATTCCCAAGACTCGGCAGCTATTGGGGAATAACTAGAATGAAGGCCATAGGAAACTTAGGTTCGGGCATGATTATCTTCAGCATTCAAAAGTCGTTAGGTCGGCAGTCTAAACATCTTAACGTTCAGCTAAACTGCATGTAATGTTATTGAAATCAGCCTAATCAATAGCTCCTGGATCGAGGAATCGATGAGTCAGGGTACGATTCTTTTATCTGCTTAGTAGTAGCAAAATTGTTATTTATTCTAGTTAAGTTCCTAAGTATCGGCAGATGATACTAAATGTTGCACATTGAGAAACGTACTGCATAATACCTTTTAAAGGAATTAGGTCAGGAGTCAACTGGCTCAAAATTCTAAACTGCATGTAATGCTTTAAAACAGTGCGGTAGTCCGCATCCGGAAGTATCCAATCTTACGATTTAGGTTATGCAGAAGACAGTTGTCTTCTGGTGAAGTCGCTGACAGGACATATACTAACAGTTCACATGAATTACTCATATTTAAAGTATCATAAGGAAAATAGGACAATTCAGCAGTTGTGATGCTTTAAAACATGCTTCCGCTCCGGAAGTTCCAAAATCTTACTTTAGGGTGCAAAACATTGCTTTTGGGGAGTCGCCGACGACAAACTCGGTCCCAAATTCTATTTTTTTTATCATAAGAAAGTATGTCTATTGAGAAGACATAAAAAGAGACCCTGTGGTGGATTGAGCTCAAAATTCACTTTTCCACCATATAAAATTCTAGTTGACTTGATGCCCTGCAGCCTGAAACTTGTTTATAAAGTAAATGGAAATTCAATACCTAACTTTCATTACTTTGAGTTCTTGAAATAAGCAATATCTAGTAGTTTTTATAGCAACACAGGGTTATGCACATATAATTTTTTTCTATGGAGAAGAACTCCGATCTGCCAAAGCTGTGCCTTACAGCCGATGACAACATTCAGTTAGTGCAAACAGGCTATACGATATATTTTCATACTACTTGACGGTCCAAACCCCTTCTCTTGCTGCGACGGCTGTTTGCCATTTCTTTAAAATGAAACACAGCATGTGCCAGGGCTAACTTCGACAAGGACTTCTTTTAGCCCCTCTTCAAGAGGGTGTGGCTTTGCGCTTTACACGCGTGTAATGTGCAAAAACTGCGTTTAATGCCACACTAATCCCTCAACTACAATGCTGCCAATTTACGCAAGTGCCGCGTCTACAAACTCCGCCAACTCTCTCAACGATGACACAGACGAGCAGCAGGACCAGCACCAAGTCCAAGGACTAAAGGCCAGAGGCAATGCTAAGTTTAACCGGGCCTGGCTCTAGAGTTTTGGTATGTTTTTTAAACCCATTTACACTCTTGCCATGGGCTAAGTGTAATGAATGCGCTCGTTTGTTGCTTGGACAAGAAAGGGGCAGGACTCGAGATGAGTCGCAAAGCAGTGGCAGATGCAATTTATTTAAGTGGACTTACGCGGCGGAATGGTGTTTATATAGCATATATAAATATATATATATATATTTTTTTTTGGGCTTCATTTGGTATTGAAAATCATGGTGCCGCGCTCAAAACTATGCTATAAATACCAACTTAGTAAGGATATTTGCTGCAGTATACAGTGCATTCTGTGGCCACAGCTGCCTTTGTAAATTAATTGTTTTGGAAGTCACACGAAAACCGTTTGAACTTTGACCGCTTTGCTGTTGAACAGGCTTTAAAGGGCCTTTCGGTCCTATGGGAGCTATATGATATAGTCAACCTATTTTAATCAAATTTGGTACAAGTGATTGGGAACTATAAGCTTTTAAATACCAAAATTTGGTTACGATATCTTCATAAACAAACGAATTATTCATGTAAAACTTTTTTTTTTGTCGAGGTCGTCTCAAACACACTGACCAGACTCATGACCAGACTCAGAGGTACTCCAGCTCTTATGTGCGCTTACCACAAAACCAAACGCGAATTTGCCAGAGTAGCTGGCAATCCACCAACCGATGATATAGATGACGCAGAATGGTAGACCCAAAGAGCTAAGACAGGAGGAAATAAAACATTTAAAGGAGGTAATTGACAACAAGGAACAGTTGTGCCAAGAAGCAAACTCTTTAGCTACGGACACCTGCTACCTTCTACAAAACAAACGCGAATTTGCCGAGTAGCTGGCAATCCACCAACCGATGTATAGATGACGCAGAATGGTAGACCCAAAGAGCTAAGACTAATGTTCATCGAATAATAATGCAGGCAATTGGCACATACCAGGAGGAAATAAAACATTTAAAGGAGGTAATTGACAACAAGGAACAGTTGTGCCAAGAAGCAAACTCTTTAGCTACGGACACCAATACGAAAGTTACAACTATTTAAAAATGCATTATAATAAAATATACTAGAAATTATAATTTCAAATAGAACAGACTTCAAGCTGAGTTATTATGTTCAAAACACAACATTAACTAGTTGCGAATTACAAGCCACAATTGTTAAAAAAAAATAAAATATGATAACTTTACAAAGAAATAGTGCCTACGTCATAAGTTTATAATTTTTATGAGCGCTTTGCACTCATTTAACATTTAAAATGTTTTAAGACAACCTTGTAAAATGAGATAGTTATACAATATTTTTAAATTATACTGAATTAACTGATTTGTTGCTATGGCTGAGAGCGATAGGATTACTTTAAAAATAGTTCGTACATTTAATTGCATTGAATTCAAATTTTGTGCTGGATATAATTACCTCCAAAATATGTAAATATTTTTTTAATAGTTTAATTCGTACAGTAATGCTTTAAAGGGGTTTAGTTTTCACATAGCGCCTTTCGACCAGCCCAAAATAAAGTTAACAACAAGTCAAATTCATCTACACAACCTGCTTAGTAATTCATATTTTTGGGCCTGTCCGTGGCATGAAAAGGGTTGCACTGATGCAGGGTTGCATTTGGCCATTCAGCTGAAATGAAGCGTTGATTGCAGTGAAGCTGTGCGTAAAAATGCATCAAGGTTTTCTGTTTTGTTTTCGTTGGCGCTTTACAACACTGGCCGAGCTGACTGGGCCATTGACTGCATGTGTTTCAACACTTTTTGTCTTATTTGCGCTGCTTTTGTTACGTTTAGCATATAAATTGCATTTTTAAAAACATTTTTTTGCTGCAGTCAAATTTATTTTATGCCCACTGTTCACTTTTATTTCGCACTCTCTCGCTCACTCCTCAGACAGCCATCTCACTTGCACTAAGCTGCTAGTTTGCTTTTTAATTGATACGCCAAAATGGCGCGGTTTTAATGGACAAACGTTGTTAAGCTTTAGGAATCTAGCATTTATTTTAAAATGTTATATTACGCATACGCAGCGTGTGCTCTTTGTTTCATTTGCTGGCGCTTCAAAGTCTATCTAACAAAATTAATTTGCACATGCTTTACAATTGGCCAAAAACAAAAACCGAATAAAAAAAACAAACTCTAAAAAGGTCTAAAAGCATGTAAAGAGGCAAAAGGTTTGTTAGTAGTTGTTTGTATTGGTACAAACTCTAGTGAAAATTGAAACGAAACACTTGAACTGCTTGCTACTGCTTGCTTCCATTAAGTGTCATAGCAGAGTTCCTGCTACTATATACCATGTACTATGTACTGTAGTTGGGAGGTGCAGAAACTTCTACCCGAAAACTTTTTGAAACTACTTGAAAAGTTATTTACATTTTAAGTTGTTGAGGTTCACACAACGTCGACGTCGAGTCGTCGACGTCGACTGCTCAAAATAACTGTAGGCAGGTGCCTTTATACCAAACAATGACAAAGCATGTGTAAGTTTTTATGGGTGTCTACACTGAGAAAAAAAACAACAAACAAAGGTCCCATTAAGATATTATATTTTCATCTTAGTGTAATTAAAGATCTGTTTCGCAAAACTTTTAATTATCATTTTTTGTGCAGTACTTTATTTAAAATGAGTCCGAACCAGCAGTATTTCGGAAAACCATAATCGAAATTTTTTAATATAACACTAGCCTACAAATTTAAAAAAGTTGTGGTAGCCTCAACATTTCTTACTCGTTTCTGTAATAAAATGGCATGCTAAAGCTAAAAATGCAGTTTAAAACATTTTTTATTTCCAAAGATTTTGAAAAAAATTCCATTTGTCGAAATTAAAAAAATGTGTCTACTAATATATAAATATAATAAATAATATATATAATACTTGTTTTCGTTGATTATAGCTCGGCCTTTGACAGTAGGTATACATTGCGAGCTCTCAGATAGCATCCCAACAACGCAGAGGTTAGACTAGGATGTCTACTTTAACCGATCCTTTTCCTGATCGTTATTGATGGCATCTTACATAACTCCATTGAAGGCAAGCGAAGAGGCATCTACTAGAACTTCACCGAACATCTAGAAGATCTTGCATATGCGGACGATATTTGGCTATTGTCTGTAAAACACTCAGATATGCAAACAAAACTAGATGATCTGTGCGCCGAGTCCGGAAAATTTGGCCTTAAAATCAACATCGACAAAACCAAGTTAATGAAAATAAACAGCAATAACGAAAACAAGTTTTTGCTACAAGGCAAAGAGATTGAGCAAGTTGAAGACTTCACATACCTAGGCAGTATAATATCCGCTGAGAACAGTACTGGAAAGGATATTCTGGGAAGAATAAACAAAGCAGCCGGTGCATATGCGAAACTGCGCAAAATCTGGAATTCGTCACAAATATCCTTTCAAACCAAAATGAGGTCATTTAAATCAAACGTCGTCTCAGTGCTGCTTTAGGATGGAACTGGCTTGTAACCGACCTTCAACAGGAAAAATCCAAAGTTTGTGAATAGATGTCTCCGGCGTATTCTTAAGGTGTGGTGGCCAAACGTCATCAGCAATGCCGACCTTTATAAAAAGTGCAACCTGGAACCCATGGCTAACACTATCAAGCTAAGGAAATGGAGATGGATAGGCCACACACTGCGGAAGGATGCGAAGGAAGTCTTGCCGTCAAGCCCTTGATTGGACTCCCCAAGGAAGCCGCAAAAGAGGCCGCCCTAAGACAACATGGAGGAGGTCGCTACAAAAAGAGGTCGATGAATGCGGAAAATCATGGAACGAGCTAAAATTGCTAGCCAAAAACCGAACCAGGTGGGAGTGCTTTTGGGGCCCTATGCTCCAACCGGAGATAAAGGAATTGATAATGGTAATACTAAAACTGATTTGGATAATTTTCTTAATTAACTATAATTAATACTAGCCAAAAAATGTAATGACGATCAAATGAATCATCGTAAAAAAGTGTTTGTTATGGTAACTTTTTGTCGAGAAACACGAAAACTTATAGAACTTATTAGTAAGCCGAAGAAAAAAATGATTATTATCGACCATTTTTAAACGAAAAAAAAAATCTAAAAATTATGTTAAGCTTTCTGAAAATTCTTAAAAGAGTTTTTTTTACAAACATTTCGAGTCTAAAATCTGCAACAATGAAAAATATTGTTTCTTTACCGAAAATTACCCTAAAAAATATTTTTTACGAAAGTTAATTTTTCGTGTAAACTTGGTAGTTGAAAAAAAAACAGTTTCGAACTTAAAAATTTTCAAAAATTTGTAATCTGAGTAATTGGCTTGTAAGATTTGATTATGAACAAATTATTGGTTTTTTTTTTTATCAAAATCGGAGAAAACTAATGGAAATTACGAGCAAATTTTTGTAAAAATTATGAAAAGGAAATTTTTCTCAAATTCTGAAGATTTTTAAGTTTATTAAGACATCGTAACTAAATTTGGCGTTCAATAGATTTTTACACTTTTAAAACTTTTCAAAATTGTACCAAATTAAAAAAAAAATCGGTTGAAGGTAAGGCACCCATAGGACCTATCGATTTGGTGCAAAATTCGTTCAATTACGTGACCAGTTCAGGGAGTAGTGGTTTTGAAAATACCACGCTTGGTCACTCGCCTAGTGCGGTCTCTTTTTATGTTGCGTAGTCAATAATATTTGGTTCCAGAAATTTCCCAAATTTTAAGGTCACCAAGGGGGTGTAGGGGGGTTTAATAATTGGAAAAATTGGATCACGAAATTTGGGTAGATCGTAGATGGCGATAGCAAAAAAAATGGGAGCACGAAAAAACGAACCCGAATAAAATTGTTCGTTTTCGTTTTTCGGAGTAGTGGATAAAAATGGAATGTTCGGCAATAATTTTCAGGCAGCTCAGTTAGTTCCATACTCGAATCAAACTAAATCATTTGGGTTGTTTTTAACTTACTCGAATAATCCTTTTTTTTAAAAACTTCAAAAACTTCCATTAAACTAACTCCGTTTTTTCGTTGAGTGTATGCGCATGTGGTCGCCGGTGTCAAATCTCGGTGCACACAGCATGAGGCTTACATAGAAAATCTATTAAATTGCGGTGCTGTATAGCGTTCCCAAGTACTACGATGACTACTACGACACTTGCCAACACTAAACAGCCAGGACTTTAGTGAGATCTTGTTGCTGCTGTTGTTGTTGTTGTTGTGGCTGCTGCTGGTCGCCTGCAAAAGTTTTGCAACATAAAACAAACATTGGCGGTTGAGCAGATACTACCCACGGAGAGTGTTGAGAGCGCATCTTGACAGACAGGAACGAGGACAAGGAGAGCAAGGAGAGGCAGAGCAGAGCTCAATGGCTCACTAAACTTTTGAATAAAAGCAGAGTTAGATTCTGGCACTACTGACTGGGAACAGGCCAGGGAATGGCTAGCAACTGCTTACTAACTGGATGTCTGGATGCTCCGGTTGCCTGTTGGCCGTTGCAGTTCAGCCGGAAAACATAAAAAACTACTTGATTCTTCCGCTGACTGGGCTGCTGCAGCGCGGCAAGTGCCAAAAAGGAGCGCAGGCGGCAATGGCTGCCAGCAGTGCCACATAATAAATAAGGATGCATGGGGGTCGCTGGCGGGTAGACTCGTTTCAGTTGCAAAAGACGTAAAAGTCGCAGGAAATATAGCACTTAAAGTCCTTTAAATAACATTAGAAAGTTCAGTTTTGTGTGCATAAATTTTGTGTGTGAGTTAAGCATTAATACAAACAACAACAACAAACATATGTGTGTGAGGAGAGTATGAGAGAGGGTAGGCAGAGAGTGGTGTCAGTGAGACACAGAGCTGGATGACGTCAACTTAGTCAGTCTGTTTGACTTTGGCTCAAATCTTTCAAGTTGTGACAATCTTGTGCGGCGGCTGAGCGACTAGCATAAATTCGCTTGAGCAGGCTTCGTTGTTTGTTAAAGTTGTTCATTTGCCTGCCTGCCAATGTCCACACCCCCTCGAACAACGACCATGTTAGGTAAGAGAACATGACTGTTTGTCTTTACTGTCTTCACTCTATGTCCTTGCTGTGCTCGTCAGTTATCGTAAATGTCATGGCGTCTGACAGAACAGGCGTCTTTTCTCGTACTACACAGAAACAACAACAACAACAACAGCAACAACAACTTATTGTTTGCTTTTTAGTAGTGTTGCATATGACACACCCACAAACACAACCGCGCTCTCCTCCTGGCCCACCTTTTTTTTCCTACGCCTCTGCCCAACGCAGCATAAATAAAACATTTCACTTTGTTTTGCTTTGCTGCCTGAATCTGCCTAAACAAACAACAACAACAATAATACCATTGTATTTCTTGTCGCATCCTTTAGTCCTGACTCTTTTTTTTTGTGCTTTTACTTTCTTCTTGTTCTTTTTCTTCTGCTTTGCAGCGACACAGTTTGATTTGACTTTAATGCACAATAACATTTTATGCAACTATTCTTTGCATTTGTATTATACCCTAACAAAGAGTACATGGACACACAAAATGAGTATTTGCTGGCTCGAAGGTCAGATGACGTTTGCTATAGGGTTGTGCTGTTACCAAACCTGAAACCATGGTCCAAAGGACTCCCTAAAATACCTCAAGATTATGTCGAACAAAATACATAGACATAAAAAAAAATTTAAAATGAATAATCGGTTTCGAGGCTAAGATCTTGGTTGTTAGTTCCAAGCTCCAAAATGATCCGATTTATGCTGTGCTTTTTGACGTTCTGTTTAAAATCTTACTGTATTCTGACCTTCGATCTAAAATTCGTGAAAGACTTTTTATAATAAACAAGATTTTTCCTAAGCTAAAATTTGGTCATACGTCTCTTCCTTTATTTTATAATTTTATTTTCCAACACTGCCGATGTCATGACATCAGAAAAGAAATAAACATTCCGATTAAAAAGTACCAGGACTGAATTAATTTAAATTTTGTTTACTGGTATGAGTCCTTAATAGTACTCGAACTAGCACTGACACACAGTGCGTACGCTTTCTGGAAATCGCATCCCGCTTTGCCCTTTAGAGATGCCGTCTGAGCACCTAATACATCTTCTAAGCCTTAGGCTAATGCTTGAACCAATTCAAGAGAAAAATAATCCGATCATCTTTCGAATGGCTACGTGCTCGGTACAAATTGTTTTTCATTGTTTGGGTTCATTTGCCCCGGGCCCCGCTCAAGAGAAAAAAAAATGGTACACGCAGAAAAATTCCTGAAAATATGTATCGTTTTTTCTCTGAAATTATACCGAAAAACTAGAAGATATTCGCTCTCAGCCCAACCAGGTGGAAAGTTCTAATTGAAACTCTGAAACTGTCTCCTCATGCAATATCTATGACTAGATGGACAGCTAGAATTGATGCTGTTCACCCATTAATTAACAACTATCAAGGTATTGTCGCTTCTCTAGAAAAAGTTCTTGAAATGGATTTGTTACCAGAAATTCAGGTAGACGTTGCTACTTTGCTCAAGTGGCTTCAGTCTTTCGACTTCATCCTTCTGTTAACCATTTGGTACAAATTTTTTCAATGCCTCGACATCTCAAACAAAATTCTACAAAATCCAAAATTAACGATGGAACAAGCAGCTCGCAGTGTTGATCAACTTTTGACTGACGTACGTCGCTTGAGAGATTCTTTGACAGCAATTCTGATAGAAGCTCAACTTGTTGCAACAAATTTAGAGATAATACCTGAGCTCAGAGAAAGTTAAAAGCGCATTCGAAAGAAGAAACGATTTCATGATGAAGAATCAGGCGCAGAGCATGTATTTGAGAGCCCTGAGGATCGCTTTAAAGTTGAAATCTTCTTCCCACCAGTGGATCTTTTGTTGAATGAACTCGGCGAGCTGCATTCTAGGATATCAGAATTGTCGAAGCTCTTCACATCTATCATTGAGCTACAGGGTAGTGTGAGTAATCTCGAATACGCTGCACATGAACATGAAAATGCCGGAGCTGATTTTCAAGAGCCATCTATCACAGCAGCAAGTGCACTTGAAAAACGCATACCCGAATGATTATGTTTAGAGTGATCTGCGAGACGAAATCGATTTATTGCATAGGATTAGAAAAGTAATGAAATGGGATACCTATTCTGCCTTGGAACTACTGAACCTCTTATCTGCGTGTGGGTATGAGAATGTTTTGCCACAAGAATGTATCGCATTGAGACTTTTACTTGTTCTGCCACCATGTATTGCTTCCGGAGAAAGAGCCTTCATCAAGCTTGCTCTAATCAAAAATAAATTGAGATCCACCACTTCGAAAAAGTTGACTGGACGTGGTCTAAATAATATCTCAGACCGTGGCTTTAAGACTTCAAAGAATTTCATGCTTCACAATCTTAGAAGAGTTAACAAATGTATGACATATGAGGGGGTTTAAGATTTAAGAGCTTGCAAAAACGCTTCCGTTTTACAGAGCACGGCCCTATATCTCAAAAATAATTTGTTTTTCTTAACACAGTCGTCTAGCAGCTACATAAATCTTCTATCTAAGATAGGTCCTAGAATAGGACATATAATATTTTGCTGAAAAAATAAGTTGCAAATGTTATTAAAAAAAGTGGAAATATAAATTTTAAAAATCAATTTATTGGACGACAATTGTTCATTATTATTATTATAAAGCAGTATTTGAAAATAATAAATTTAAAATTTAAAAATGTTTCACTAAACATTCTGTTTTGTAATAGTTGGCGGATTTAATGGTTCTGTAAGAACGTCGTTGAAAAGTTGAAGCAAAAAATGTAAAAGATTATTATAGAAATACATTCTACATTCCGTTCCTCGATACATATATTACTTAGTTTAAAAGTTTGTGAGGAGGCGATTTGCCACCTCACAACATTGTTCCAAAATTGCCAACAGGGCAATAGCAAAACTGCTTGAACTGCTTGGTGAGAGTAGCGGTGAAAGCGCTCTCACTCTCACCAACACTAGGTCAAGTATAGCGTTTTTAAGCTTGGCGCCAAAATAATTGTTTGGTGTTAGTGCGTATTGTGATAGTATTAGTTTATAGGTGTAAGTGGAGAGTAGGGGATAGAGATAGTTTTAGGTACGGCGGACTCGCTCTTTATTATTAGAATAGTTATTTAGATAAACAGAGTGCCGTTTAGGATTTATAAAGTATAGTTTTGGGCGGGAATTCCAGGATTTGGCGGCGATCGAGTTCCTATATAAGGCGGATCAACAGCCAAATCTGGGTCAGATCGGGTGAGACGGAACACAGAACAGAACAGTCAGAACAGTGAGTGAAAGTGAAAGTTAGTGCCGCAGTTAAAGGCGACCGCGTCGGAGTCTATTTCGTGTACGAGCCACGCCGAGTAGCATTGCTACCAGGATTTTATATCTGGGTGAGCGTATCGCCGAAAAAGGGCGGATAAAAGTATAATTTGTAAAATCATAAATTGTTAGTTTTAAGTGTAATTCTGTTTTACCAATTTATTTTTGCCAATAATATACTTTTGTGTAAATTAGAGAGCGTGCGGGCTCGATTTAAGTGTATGAATTGTGATAATTGACCGCAAAAAGGCGGACAATATAATTTTAAAACTTAAAGAAAATTGTGTATTGTTTAAAATATCGAAAGTCTCAGCAAAATATAAATTTTGTTGTGACATTAACCCTGGGCATAGCTGAGCTATCCCAGCCGTTGTTCTGGACTAAACCAGAGGTCGTTACAAGTTGATCTAAAGAATACAAGCCCATCTTTCAAAGTTTAGGACAACTGCTCCTCAAACAAAAATTTGATACAAAAAAATGCGCAGACCTTTACCATCATTTGATTGCTTAGAAGGAAATTTCATCTTTGAAATCAAAATGAGGAGAGAACGTGCTAAGAATCTTAATATCCAAATACTGCACTTGAGCCACCCGACTATGGATCTGGACCCTTCACATAATTGAATGAAGTTCAAATTTTAAAATATATATACTGATTATGCGAGGTGTGTTCAAAAAGTAAGGTGACTTTTCAAATTTCGCAGGCAACGTATTTTCGATTATCGATTTTTTTGTTGTTACACTCTTCCCGAACATCTGTACCAAATTTAAAGTGAATGGCATTTTTTGTCTTCCAAGATGGCCGGGAAGATGACAATGACGAGCCTCGCTCTGGACGCCCAAGCACGTCAACAACTGATGAAAACGTTCAAGCAGTGAAGAAAATTGTTTTGGAAAATCGTCGAATCACTATCAGAGAAGTTGCTGAGGATGTCGGTATATCGCTTGGCTCGTGCCGTTGAATTTTTTCTAACGTTTTGGGCATGAGACGTGTGTCAGCGAAGTTTGTTCCGAAATTGCTTAATTTTGAACAAAAGAACCGTCGCATGAGCTTCGCTCAAGGGCTGTTGAATGACGTCAACGTCGATCCAGATTTACTCAAAAGGGTCATAACTGGTGACGAATCATGGGCATATGGTTATGATATCGAAGCCAAAGCCCAATCGTCCCAAAGGAAGCGGCCAGAAGAGCCAAGACCGAAAAAAGCACGCCAAGTTCGATCAAATGTCAGGGTTTTGCTCACTGTTTTCTTCGATTACCATGGCGTGGTGCATCAGGAGTTCTTACCATATGGTCGTTCGGTCAATAAACAGTATTAGTTATGCGCCGTTTGCGAGAAGCAATACGAAGAAAACGTGCAAAATTGTGGAAAAACAATTCATGAAGATTTTTTGGCCAAAAACAACACCACAATCATGCCTCAGCTGCCATATTCACCGGATTTGGCCCCATGCGACTTTTTATTGTTCTCAAAACTAAAGAGACCTACGAAAGGACGGAGATTTGCAACGATTGAAGAGATAAAGACTGCATCGCTGGAAGAGCTCAAGGCTATACCGAAAAGTGCTTATGAGAAGTGCTTTGAGGATTGGAAAAACCGTTGGCATAAGTGTATTGTATCTGAGGGGGATTACTTTGAAGGGGACAACATAAATATTGATGAATAAATAAATATTTTTTCTTAAAAATACAAAGTCAACTTACTTTTTGAACACACCTCGTAAAATTATTTGATTTTATTTTAGTTTTAAATTCATCATCATTCCATATATTATGCTTCATATAAGCTCTGAGCTTATTTCATATGGACTTATATTCTTCTTAGATGGTAGAAAGAAACGAAGACATATTAGTGACAGCTGAAGGAAGTAGTAGATTCCTGAATCGACCATTTAAGATTTGCAACCAAGCAATTAGTCTCCAGCAAAGACTATGACCCAAAATTAATATGGAGTCAAAATACCTAAAAAAAATAGCCGGATGAGGGCTTGTTGCTGCTGAGGAAAGCAGCGAAGTAAAGATCCCTTTCCAATGAACAGCGCGGACCATAAAGAACCGAGCTCTTCTACGGAAATGACATGAATGAAATATGTCAAGAAATACTCACTCTTATAGTCTAAGTATCTCTCAATTAGTTTAATGTATTAACAGCTGTCCAAGTCGGAGCAAAAAAATAACATTAAAGCTATTCTAATAGATTATATTACTTTGCTTAATGGTCTTGCAGAGTATCCAAGCGTCAGCTCTTTAAGTTTAAGCCTTTCAAGTTTTTGTTCTAGTTGTACTGGCCTTGCAATTGTTTTTATTTGTTGAGCTAAAAAATGCACAAAAGCTGCACAAATTGATGCTGGCATGCAAAAGTGCCACACCGCACATTCTTGCAGTGCTTTACATAGCAGCAATATGTACAAATATACTATATATATACAATATGCATGTATTTAAACATTGTATTTACAATTATTGTAGTTGTTGGAAACCGCAGGAATGTTTTTCACAGCTTACTGCAATTAATCATTAAGAAAATCTCAGAATTTGATAGTCGAAATCTAATTTGATTTAAAGTATCTAACATACTTTAGTGGTTTTCATTTAGGATTCAAGACGAAAAACCGCAGCAAAGCAACACACATGACGTATACGTAATAATTGACATGATTGTTTATGCTACTAGTAGGCAACTAGTAGTAACTTGCTGGCAGGCTTTATAAACTTCATAATTATTTGAAGAAAAAAAAGTTTTTAACAAAGCCAAGCACAACAACTGAATATTTCGCTTAGCTGCACTTGCCACAGTTTTTTAGATAGTTTGGCCCGCTGGCAACTTTGCTAAAATTTTATAAAGCAGCCGCCAAAATGTAGCGCGCTCTTCAACTAATGCAAATTGACCGCTTTTTTTGTATTCTTTACTACTTTTGCTACTTTTTTTTTTCTGTGTCTACAATTTTGAGTCAAAAACTTGGCCAAGTCAGCTCAGGCCAAGCTAGTCTAATTGGCAAAAAGATAGCATAGAAAAAAGGGCGCAAAACACAGGCTGCCGAGTACAACCTGCAGTTGCCCGCACAAGTTTTGCAAACTGCAGAAATCTTTTAGCCCTACGTCATCAGCAGCATTATTAATAGCATTATGAGCATCATCATCATCATCATCATCATCATCTGCTGCCTGCGCTTGTCTCTTGCTGCGTCTGCGGCGTCATCTCTAGTTTCTGCAACATTTTAAGCCAACCCTAAGTGCCGCAAACTTTTGCGCTGAAGTTCGCGGCAAACATTTTTGTGAAATCTTGAATTTGTTGACAGTTTTGAGGTCGTCGGCATTCAGGCTTAAGAACTTAAATGCATATTCCAATGCTTGCCAGCCAAGTTATTCAATAAATGTCAGCTTGCCGCTCGTACTACTCCAGCTCGTCCGTAGCACATTCATCAAGCCAAACCAAATTGCCAAAATTATTGCCTTTAACACGCCCGGGCACATGCAACAAACTTTGTTGAACGAACAAAAGCACTAGCAGAGCATAACCTGTGCCACAACTCGATCTATAAATGACTGGATTTAACATGGAGCTTTCAGTTGTATGACCTTCCTTGCAGGGATAACCAAATTAATGCCAGCGCATGCAAAATTTCAACTTAATTAAACTTTAACTCACAACTTTAATTATGAACTTAAATCGAAAAACTTTGCATATGCAAAGAGAGCCTAAAACCGACTCAGTGCCAGCAGGCTTAACTAAAAACCAGACATGCCAACTCGCTGCGTTGGCTCATTCAAGTACGCCACCTCCTCCCCCAATGCTTTTTGTTTTCATGGCGGGCTTCCCTCCATCATCCTGCTGGGCTAATTAAATGCGACCAAAAAAAACAAAATGGCGCTGAGTGCAGCCATAGTAAATGTCAGCGCTGCGCACAAAATGCGCTCAACTTTTTAAAGTTATGACTATGGCTTTGGATTTTTTGGCCAATTTAAAGCGTCGCTGCAACATATCACGTGCTACGCGGCGTATGTGCAACAAAAAGTGGCACAGACGCAGGCAGCGGCAGCAAAACTAGCGCTCTGCACTATGCATACAAATGCAGCTACCGGCGCTGCCGCAGCAGCAGCCGCAGCTGTGTTTGCCCTTGTGACGTCAGCGTGCGACTTTTGCCAGCACCTAAGCAGCAAGTGTGCCACATTTTACTGCGTCTTGAGTTTGCTCGACGACAAGTTGGAAATTGTTGTCGTTTTGTTTTTTAAACAAATTTCCAAAATCAATATTTGCCGAAAGTGTTTTGCATACCAAATAATTTGTGAAAACAAACTTGCGCGCTCGTCCCGCAGCATAAGGAATCCATCGGACAAAACGACGGCAAACAAAAAAAAAACAAAAAACAAGGAAAATAAATAAAATGAAAATATTTGCTAGAAAAGAAAATTTGTAGTGGGTTTGCCAATGTAGCAGCAGCAGCAGCAGCTAAACAAATTGTCAACAAATGAATTTCAACAATTTTTTTCGTTGTAATTCTGCTGGTTCCCGAGGGATGGCAGCAACTATATAAATAACGTGTATACACTGGGAAAAGTTTCCGTGAACTTTAAAATAAATAAATGTAGAGCTAAAATTAAAAAAATTATCGAACATGACTACTCTTTATAAAACTAAAATCGTACACGAAAAATTTCAGACCAATCAACTTTCAATGTATTTCTCCTTAATACAAAAATATTCTTATATACAAAAAAAAGGTTTCGACTTGTATGAATTTATCAATTTTATTTTATTTGAAAAGGTAACTTACCTGAATCTGCCGATATTTTGATTTAAGATAATCTGAAAAAGAGGAAATGATTAACTAATGAATTACAAAAAATATATAAAAGGTTTTTCAATAAGAGTGCTACACAAGTTTTTTTAATTAAAACATAAACGGTTTTAGATATGAATGAATTTCTTTATTCCTGTGAAAGTACATTCGATACCATTATTTATTGAACTCGATTTCTTTTGCATGGCCACCACGGGCACGCTTGCAGAAGTCCAGGCGCTGAACTCAATTTTCGACGGTTGTCAAGCTTTCAAGGTTGTCAAATCGGCCGATACTGCTGCAATTTCACGTTCGATATCCGTACGAACTTTATCAATCGTCGCTGGCTTGTTGGCATAGACCATAGACTTGACGTAGCCCCACAGGAAATAGGCGTCAAATAGGCCATTTCGTGAGATAACACGTTGAACAAACTTGGTTTTTAATAAATCGATTGTGACATTCGCTGTGCGGCTTGTGGCGAAGTCGTGTTTAAACCACATATTGTCCAAGTCCATATCATCCAATTCGGGCCAAAAATATTCGGGTTTCATTGTTCAAAGTAACGTACCGGTCTTGATCATCATGGAAGAAGTACTGCCCGTAATTTTCTTCGGATGCAATGGTGACTCATGAAGTACGTGTGGACTGCTGCCTGACTAATAACGTATATTTTGCTTATTGACGAAGCCATTCAGCCAAAAATAAGCTTTATCTCTGAAGATGATTTTTCGATGAAAATCCGGATCATTTTTCAATTGTTGCTCAGCCCAATTCACGAATATGCAGAAGACGCTTCTGGTGGTGAAGCGGCTTCAGTTCTTGCGTCAATGTTATTTTGTAAGGATGTAGACCAAGATATTTTTGCAAAATTCGACGCAACGACGTCACAGAGATGCCCAATGCTTGAGAACGACGTGTGAGAGACTGATTTGGGTCTTCCCTAATTGATGCGCTAGCGGCAGCAATATTCTCGACACTACGGGCACTTTTTTGTCTCATTGGCACGGGAACATTTTGTACTGTGCCTGTGGATTCAAATTTTTCCACTAGATGCTCAATTGTTGATCTGGCAGGACATTTATGACGACCATAAATTGGACGTAGCGCTCTTAACGTTGAGGCCAATAACTCCGAATTTCGGTAGTAAATTTTAATAATTTCGACTCGTTGTTGGATCGTAAATCTTTCCATGATGAAATGGCAAACCTTACTGAAGAGAAGTGTCAAGAGAGCGGGAAGAGAGGGAGACCGTCGTTTGCTGTTTCTATCGGTCTACTTTTGTAGCGTCCCTATTCAAAAACCCGATATATTGAATCTCCAATTTTTCCTTAAGAGACTAACAATTACTAATTAAATCATATTCTAATTTTTATACCCTGTACCGTATGGTACCAAGGGTATATTAAGTTTGTGCAAGCCGAAAATGTATGTAACATATAGAAGGAGACGTCGGAGACACCCCAAAGTTACCTAAAATATGATCAGGGTGAATAGAGAAGTCGATATACCCATGTCCGTCTGTCCGTCTGTCCGTCCGTCCGTGTGAACGCCTAGATCTCAGAGATGGTAAGAGCTAGAGTTACCAAACTTTCACATTAGATCCCATATTATTCCATAGGAGGCAAGTTTATTTTAAATTTGATCGAAATCGGTTGACTATATCATATAGCTCCCATAGGACCGATCGGCCAAAATAACTTTTTTAAAGAAAAATTCGCTGTATTTCGTTTTTTAATAAAGAAATCGTAACCAGATTTGGCGTTTGGAAATTTTTTAGACCACTTAAGCAATCTGAAAAATTTGAACAAAATCGGTTGACTATATTATATAGCTCCCATAGGTCCGATCTTCCAAAAAATCGATTTTTTAACAAAATTTGTTGTGTTTCGTTTGTTTGTTAAGATATTGGGACCAAATTTGACATTCGTGAGTATTTTATAGTTCCTAAGCACTGTACTAAATTTAATCCAAATCGTTTGACTAGATCATATAGCTCCCATAGGACCAATCCGTCCAAAAACACGTTTTTTATACAAAATTCGATGTGTTTTGTTTGTTTGTAAAGATATTTGAAATAAATTTGGCATTCATATCTTTTTTAAGGTATTTAAGCACTGTATCAAATTTTATTGAAATCGGTTGACTATATCATATAGCTCCCATAGGAACGATCGGCCAAAAAAAAATTTTTGCTATAAATTCTTCTGTTTTTAGTTTTTTGTGAAAAAATCCGACTTTATTACAAGCTAGTGGTACAGCGTATCCTAAAGTCGTCCGCGCCCGACTTTACGTCCGCCATTTTTTTTTCAGTTTTAGTTGGTGGAATTTTTTTATTTCTAATAATTTAATTAAAATAAAATTTGACAATTTTTTTTTTATTACAATTAAAATATAAAAAAAAAAAATGCTATTACAAGACTTTAAAAAAAAACCCCTATTGTAATATTATATGTATTAATATACAACACATTATTATATTAATATTAATTTTATTTGTGCAGTACTAATAGTTTTTTCATGATTTTTTTTATCATTTTCAAAACTTTTACTATCGCACTATATCTATGTTACTTGATATAAGAATTTTTTTACTATTTATTTTAGGTCTTATTTATTTTTGTTTAGTAAATCACTCTCATTCAATCAATCATTATTATCCATTAGAAGTAACATAATATAAAAACTTTTATAGACTAAATTTTGTTGATTTAATTAAAATAAATTACTTCTCTTGGTAGTCAAAGTAGCTCACCAAAAATAAGTTTTTGGATTCAGGGTTCACCTTGATTTCCAAGCTTCATTCACAAAAGGCCCAAAAAAAACCTGTTGCTTAATTTTGCAACTGCGACATCATTTAAATTGTTTGCTGTCAAAATCTTGTACCCCCCTAAACAATTTCTCTCAGTGTATGCACACTTATAAACATCTGCTGCCCGCTGGGCATTTAAACATACTCCAAAGCGCAACGAATCGAATCAAAGAAAAAAAAAATAAAGCGAGTTCCAATGAATCGTTTAGTCCATACAAAGGCGGCGTTTTTGAAGTGCGAGAGTCCTAGGGAGGTGTGGCATATTTCTTCATCAAATAAGTTGCATGTTTACCTATCTTGATGCCTGCCAGTTATGTGCGCAACTTCCTTCATGTCTTGCATAACTATTTGCATAGTCAAGATTCAATAAGAAAAAAGCAAGAAAAATGAGTTTCCATGTAGCAGCTCAAGGAGAGGAGCTCACATATATTGATATATAATGTGTGTGCGAACCGCACATTTACCATGCTTAGAGGTGCTGGTGGTAGCTAGGATGCAGGAGCAGCAGGACGAGTTTTCTATTCGGTCAGCTTCAGCTGGATAGAGCTTCCGTCAAGCAGTGCAAGTTTGACACGCGCATCAACACGCGCTTTGTCAATGGGAAGCGCTAAATGCTGGGAGCGGGATGGTTCGGCTAGCCAGAGAGGCTGCAGCAGGAAGCACACATACTTATGACACACTGCACACATACACACTCTGCACACACATACTGACAAGTAGTATGCCCTACTGCTTACAATGTATAGGAAATTGGATGCGCTTGGCTGCACTCCATTGAAAAAGCAATACATGTGGATACACTCATACATAATACACCAGGGACGGAACTAGAAATTTTGCGGGAGTGGTTTAAATGTATTTGTATCATGTGCAATTATCTTCAGGGCAGCACAATTTATATATACGATTGTAATTAGCTGCTAATTGACAAAGTTTTATATTTTTCTTTAATCAGAATTTTTTTTTTATGTATTTTAAAATTTATAAAAATAGTTCAAACAACTCGTAAGCATTTATTCTTTAAATTAAATGACTGGATAGCTTAACTCCTGATAATTCGTGATTTTTATTTAAAATAATATTTTTTATTTAATCACCCTTACTAATTTTCGCTATATCAGTTAATAATATATTTTGCGAGTCACTGTGCTAATGAAACTCAATGTCATCTGTTTTTTAAACATTTATGATTTGAAGATTTTAATTTTTGAATTTTAAAAATGGCATTGGTCTTATACAAAATATTAAATAGTAAAACGATAAATTTTCTTGAATTTTTTTAACATTGTTGTATCAAATTTGGTTTTATTCCTGATGTGTTAAAAATAAATAGTGGATTTTTTTAAGTCTTTTTATTTTAAATCAAACTTTTGTACGTTTAATGTAAAAACTGCGTATTTGGATCCATACTTGAATCGTGGGAGAGAAAATATGGAGAGAAAACATGTGAAATTGGGAGCCCGCAAAACCGGAAACGAAAATATATATTTTTTCCCGGAGTATAATTTTGAAGCTTCGGAAGCTAGATAAATAAATAAAATTTTATACGTAGTTTGTGTGATGTTTTTTAAAACATAATAACGTAATTTTAAATCTATAATTTAATTTTAAAACTTTCAACAACAAAAATTTTTAAGTCCTACCATTTTTTATATACTGAGTATACAAGCTGAGGAATCCTGCGGTCCTCTTTGGCATTTGGATATCGTGATATTTAAAAAAAAAATTATTTTTGTAATTTAAATTGGACTAGCTACAACCTGTACAAATATTTTAATTATTCTGTGACAAAAATTGTTTACAATTTAGTTTTATTTTAAAACTAGCCGGTCTCCGGCACTCTCGCTTCGCTCGCTCGTCTAGAAACACGTTGACTATTTTCTAGATAAACTGCTAAATGGACAACGGTTGGGTGTCGTTCGTGAATTTGGAATGAGAAAATTCGCCATATTGCCTCGTTACTGCTAATGCAACGTCCTATTTGATATTGTGAAATTTCGTCATTCACATTGTCGGCTCTCACACCAAAAATCGCCATATCGCTTCCCTTATTGACGTATTTGCAGATATATTTTATTGATTTTACTGAGTTGCAATACTCGACGTTAATGTGGGCTTTATACGTTTTTGATAATAATGGCGAAAATGGAACAACCCAACGATTGTCAATTTCAATTTCTTGATTTTGCACTTTGATTGTGGTTGATCTGCCATTGTCTTCTGTTGATCTACGGCGATATAATGGGTATCCATCGTAGCCCGTAACAGTGTCCGAAGTCAATGCCCTTGGATATCTTTTGGAGCATTTGCCGTCGATCATGCATGGTGAAGTTGGGTTGAGCACACCATATGGTCCGTGGATCATATTCTTTGTGATAACCTCGAACAATTCTGGATCATTTGTTTGAACTGGGATTTCCGCCGATATCACATCATCCGTTTCATGCGGTAGTATTTTCTGAACCAATCAAATCAAAATGTGCGCATGAGGTAATCCTATCTTCTGCAATTCATCCAGCAGCGAACCTCTCCGAATACACTGCTTTTGATAATAAGCAGGCCTGGGGCCCTTCATTGGGAAATTTCAGTGCTTGGCACTGATCACATACCTTGTTCATTGTTCCAATTACAACAGATTGATGCGAGCTATAATCGGTCGTATTGTTATATTCGAATGCAGCTCTGTGCAGATTGGATGCATTGCGCATTTGCCTGAATGTTCTTTGGATTAAATTCTGTTCTGCATGGATTTCATCTGATTGATTCTGATAATCCCGATTTCGTCTCATTCTCATTCGAGCATTCATATTGTATTCATCTCGTTCTTCTGTTGTATGAGCAGAATGTGATCTTGCTTCTCTTAATCGATTCAACTCATTCCTTTGTAAACGTTGTTCCTCAGCTTCAGCTGTTCTTCGGGATGATTGCAATTGAGTTCTACGCGAACGTCTCCCAATGTTACGTCTTTTTGGCGGCATTATGTGCAAATATTGATCTGATCATATGTATTTTACACAGAAATCAAAACATGAATCGTTTATAATTTTTGTGTTTCCTTACGACAAAAACTATTAACTAAAAAATATTAGTTAATCTGACAATGTACATAATGCCAACCTAAATTAAAAAAAAAAATTTTATTGGAAATTGTCCTTTTTAGTATTTTCGTCGCAATTTTGTTATATTTTCTCAACCTTAAACAATCCTTGGACTTCCACGAACATTTCAAGATGAAAATTAGCCAAATCGGTTTAGCCGTTCGTGAGTCCATAAGCTTCGAAGGAACATAACATTGTGACACGAGAATTTTATATATAAGATTAAGCATACAATTTGATGAATAACCAGAAAGTATGTAATCTTTTAAAATTGTAAATTTTTTAAATATTTTTTTGTCAATTTTTCAACAATAAAAAATATTTGTTTCATAATTTTTTTCAAAAAAAATCTTTAAAAAAAATTCTGTTTCATTTTTTTTTTAACATTGTTTTACCAAATCGATTTGACTCATATTCATACCAAACAAAGAACGTAAATAACATGTCTTCAAAAAAAATGGTGATTAAGGAAGATAATATAAAAAAAAATATAAAATTTCATTTACTTTCTTTTAAAAAAAAGGTGTTGGTTTAAAAACGTAATTACTTTTTTCAAGCCATCTTAGCTTAGTCACAATTAAATGAAAACGAAAAAAACTTTTTTTTATTAAATTAAGCTGCAACGTGTAAGTTTAAAAATTGAAATTTTGGAAATCATGTTTTTTTTTTTTGCTTTATACACCTAATTTCAATGGGGCAAGACCCTTTAATATTTATTTTTTAATAATTCGAATTTTTTTTTTAAATAATAATTATATACGGCGTGACTGTAGTTGATTTTGAAGCAGTAATTACTTATATAAAATATTTAAAATGATTTAAAGAAAAAAGCCATTTCATACTTTTTGTATGAATGAAATAATTCCTTTAAAAATCTATGGCTAAAAATCTTATTTTGAGATAGTTCGAGGCGAAATTAAGATCTTATAAGAGTGCTTCAAAATTTGATGCCAGTCTTAAGGTTATTTGACAATTTGAAATTAATTCCCAAATGACTAAAGAAAACTTGAGCAATGATAATTATCAGTTAAAAGGATTTAGGAAAAGCTTATAGATATTTTTAAGAAAAAAATTAAGTCTCCCAATAGCTTAATCCTCAATCCGTTCCTGTAGCGGATACACACACACACATACGCATAGCCGCTTTGCCTTGGCTCTTCTACATGTGACCATTGAAGTCAAGCAGGAAGTCTTCAGTGACCGCGTCGCACTCGATAATCAGCAATGGCCGAAAAGGCCAAGCATCCATAGTTACAACTATACGGTTATGGTCGAGTGATGCCGACCCCCCTTCTCAGGTCTGCTGCCAACGCGGCTTACCACTGGCACAGTTCAATGGGCCTGGCTGGATGCTTAAGTTGGACCGGCTGGTTGCTTTCTTTGAACCTTCAATTAATTTACTTTGTTTTCCAGTTGACCAGACATTAACATTACTTGACTTCCGCACGTCCTTGTGCGTGTGTATATGTGTGTGTACGGGTTTTAGCCAGTATGTTTACGTGTGTGTTTGGGCCTGCCATATGCCGGTATTTTAGCCATTTACTTACTTTAAGCATCATAAATTATTTTAAGCTACTAAGCTGCTGCCCAACGCTATTTCTAAGTATAGAGAATGTTGTTTTTGTCGCATGTGTGTGTCTCTGTGTGTGTGTATTTTATTATTATTTCTTGTTTTTGTTGGCCCTCTCAGTTTTTGTTAGCAACTTTATTTTTTGCAGCTTGCCAACAAATTTGTTAGCCAACTTCGTGCAACGCCTCTCCGATAGCTTAACTCACTTTAAATGATAGCTATTGAAAATGTGGCAACATTTTTTTTCTCGATTTTCTTTGTAATATTTTATGCGCTCGTAATTTGTTTATTTGTCATTTATTTAAACAAAAACAAAAAACTGAAGTTTCAAATATTTTTCACATTGTACAATGGGCCATGCGTAGTTACATTTTGAACAAAAGTCCCCCAAAAGAAAGTCTAAATTTTGACAAAATGATAGTTGAATATTATTTTACACCTATTCCAGTAACGCTGTGCAATAAGACCAATTTTAATATATGGTAATGACCATAACTCGTAAACCATAACGTCGTAGAGTAAAAAGGAGCCCAGATTCGTATCAGATTGCGTCTTGTGCTGCGTTAAGGAACCAGTACTATGCCAAACGGACCAAGTTTATTTTTCCAACTTCAAATGGCCATAACTCGCAAAACGGAGACCGTATTCGTTGCGTCGTCAGCTACATTGGGAAATAATTTTATGCCAATCACTTTATTATTTATAAATATTACTTCAGAAATAAAATAAAATTGACGCTTAAAAACCTTTTTTGTTTTTAATAATTTGTTGACATTTCTTTAGGTGTACCTCCGACTACTACTCGATATTTGATTTAAAAAAATTTAATAAATTCCTTTCAGTATTTTACAAGAAAATGTAATTCCTCATGATTTACGGAAATTACATTTTCTATCTAAAGGTTGAATTTTAAAAAATGAACCAAAGAAAAATTAAACAGTTTTTTAATAATGACGAAAAAAAATGAAATATGGACTTTGAAATTTTTTTTTGAATCTAAAAAAGCGTGCAATAAAAATCATAACTTCGTTATGATTGGTTGTTTCGTCTTTTTATAAATTTCTGAAACTGTTTTGGGCTATAAACCTAAAACCATTTAATATTTTGGATAAAGACTATTTTTTTAATGTATGTGGAGCTCATATCTGCCTTTGGGAAATAAGGTCCAATTCAAATTAAAAATTTCATTTTTCATTAATTTAAAATTTTTTGAGGCTTCTAAAATTTTTCCAATTTGGGTCTGGATTATACTAGTTAACGATGAAAAATCTCCAGAGATAAGACTTATATTTATGCAGGGCTAGATGTTAATCCGAAGAAGACGGACCTACTGCGCTTCACCAGGAGATACAAAATCCCGCAGTGGACTCCACCTAAACTAAACGGCTCTCTACTGACTCCGAAAACGCAAACTAGATACCTAGGAGTGGTCCTGGATAACAAGCTGTTGTGGAAAGCCAATGTTGAAGAGCTTGTGAAAAAGGCCAGTAATGCCTTATACGCATGTAAAAAGATGCTGGGCTGCACTTGGGGCCTCTCATCCACTTTAACGCATTGGTGCTACACAGCAATTGTTCGTCCGATACTGCTCTACGGCGTCCTAGTTTGGTGGAAGGCGACAACCAAAAGGCCACTGGAACGCGTGCAGCGACTTGCAGCGCTGTGCACTACAGGGGCTCTCCGATCAACACCCACAGCCGCGCTAAACATCATTCTAGACTTACTACCAATCGACCTCTACGCGGAGTACGCAGCTGCTCGTACAGCTGGGCGCATAAAAGCGGCGGGTCCTTTTAAAAACATTCGCTTCGGACATAGTTCAATGGGACGGGGGTTCTCTTACAATTTGTACACGTCTGACATCCCTACTCCTACGGAGTTACTACAGGCTGTTGTGAAAAAGCAAAGATGCCAATGGCTTCATACGCTGACGACCTGGCAATATTTTATTCATCATCCTGTGAGTATGAAGTAGCTGACGGAATACAAGAGTACATCCACCAGCTTGAGAGCTGGACTGCAGGTGGAATATTACTTAAAATCCGAACAAATGTCAGTCGGTTTTATACACATTAAAGAGGAAGACCCCACCCGCTATATGGCTAGATAACCAGCCCCTTAACATTCAAAGTGAAGCGAAATATCTTGGAGTGATACTCGAGCAAGCGACTAACATTTCGATCGCATATGAACCAAACGATTAAAAGTTGTCGCTTTAAAGTGAGTAATACCAAAAGTCCTCTTCCGCTACGATGCAAAAGAGCAATTTACAACGAAATTGTGGCACCCACTTGGAGATACGCTATCCAGATTTGGGGTATAGCGGCTCGCTCGAATCGCTTACGTATACAAACGTTCCAAAATAAGGCATTACGCCTTATTACTGGTATGCGATTGGTTCGTAAGCGAATACGACCTTGCACCATGACCTCAATCTGGACAGAGTGGATATGCAAATTAACAAGCATGTAAGCCGATACAATGAGCGATTAGCCACATAAAAACAGGCTGGCAAGAAATTTAATTAGCGCCAACCCAATAAAAAGACTTAAAAGACGTTCAAGTAAAAATTTAATTTAAAATTAATTTAACGGCATGTCCAAAGATGACTCCTACACCCTGGATTGGCGAAAAAAAACATAAATATGCAATAGATAAAAATAAATGAATTTTTGAATTATTGCAAAAATAAAACATAAAAAAAAGAAAAGTCACCAAAATGTGCTTTTTAGCCTTTCGGGCACACATTTACGACTGCAGTTTTTTCTTTAGGCTACCGATTTTTATGATTGGGGACATTATGGAAAGGTATTTGATTCTGCTTTTAAGGAAAAGAAAAAGGTCCTTTTTCTAATTAAAAGTTGGTTTTTTAATTAATTTACATTTTTTTTTGGCTTTCTAAATTCTTTCTAATTTTGGTCTTGATTATCTATACTTTAAAAAAATAAATCTGAGGATAATCAACCCTTTACGAACACTTGTGTACAATATCATCACTGTAAAAAAATTATTTTGGAAATGTAAGATTTTTAGCCAAAATATGAGAATCTAGGCCCACAGTGCATTGCAGCAAATTTGAATACCTTATAACTGCTACATGTAAATGAAGTATGTTACAAACAAACAAACTATTTTTAGGAGCCAAAAATTTCAGAGCTCATACGATCTTTAAGTTTAGTCATATCGATATTTTCTACTACAAAATACAACCACATTTAAGTATATTTGTATAAGCCCAGTCATTTAGACTGAAATCGCAACATTTGTTATTTTTAGTCACATTGAGCTATCGTCATAACCTCAAAAAATTGAAAAATTTTCTATAATTTTGATTGTACACAATCATTAAACATTTTGTTTACCCAATAAATAAATTTGTTTATTCAAATAATGAGCTAATATTCACATTTAATGACAACATATTTGTGAAATTTTTATTAGAAACCACATACAAAATATTAACATATTTGCCCAAAAATATTTGTAGGGTATACCACAATCGATCATCAACCAGGTTGATGCATATTTTTATTTATTTGGCATTTGTTGTATATACGTAAAGGTGTATATGTGTGTGTTCAAGCCACAATGTCAATGGCTTGCTACTTTTGTTTTTGTTGCAGCTACTGATGACCCCTCTGCAAATATTTTGGTTTTGTGAAAAAACAAGGGGTAGAGTGTAGCAAATTTGCATACATTGGATTTAAATATTCATTTGCTGCAAGTTGCCATACAACAGCCACAAAGAGCAAGCGCAACAAACCTCCTCTCACCCTCAGCCACTGACAGAGTCAACCAAAAACTTCCCCTAACCTAGCCCTTAACCATAATTAAGGCGTTAGTAGAACTTATTGAGTAAGGAGGGGTCAAGCCCCTCAATTTTCAGTTGGGTTTAACTTCAAACTGGCGCATAGAGATCAAAATTTAATTTGTTGTATATTGTATCTATATACGCATACTTATTTACTTACCTAGGTATATATGTATATATATATATACTGGTAGCTAATTGAATAGATTAGTGTGTGAGTTGTTGCACCCTTCAGCTGGCCATGTCACAAAGTGAATGCAAATGGCTGACAAAGAAATTAAGCCAAAGCCAATGGCATCGAGATATCTTAATAGCAGGTAACGATTTAATATCATGTTAAAATTAAGGGAAGAAAGGAATAAGACAAGAAAATTAGCATTAGCATTTACTCTCAATAAGTTTATTAGTATTTTACGACATTTAAAATCTTTCTTTTCTTTTCATATTACCCATAGAAAGCTTTCTAAAATATTGAAATCATTTGAGAACTGTTTTAATTTAAAATTTTTGTTTGCAATATTTGGCACAAAGGATTTTTTTAAACATAGCACTATCAGACTCCAAAATTATAATCCTTATTAAATTTGTTTGTAAAAATCCCATATAGGAGATCAGTTTTTACATAATTCGAAAATTGGTTTTGGTATCACCAAAAATAGTAGCCATGTTCGAAAAATATATTTAAAAAAAAAAATAATAGTGCAAGGATTCAGAAATTTTTCAACTTAAATAATAATTATACATTAAAAGCATTATAAGTTATAAAGTATATGGAGTTTGTTTTTTATTTTGACAAAAATAAGACCTTAAGAATTGTGAAAAATAAATTTTAAAAAATGAACATACTTTTTATTTTTACATTGAATTACATAATTCATAAATTTTTCTGTAAATATTTTTTATATTCCTAAGCATTTCCTTTAACAATTTTAATAAGATTTTTATTTAGAAAAATGCTAATGAGAAAAAATGGCGTACGTAAAGTCGGGCGCGGACGACTTTAGGATAACTCTCTGTACCACTAGCTTGTAATAAAGTCCGGATTTCTTCACAAGAAAACCAAAAACAGAAGAATTTTTAATCAAAAACTTTTTTTGACCGATTGTTCCTATGAGACCTATATGATATAGTCAAACCGATTTGGATTAAATTAAGTACAGTGCTTACGAGCTATAAAATACTCACGAATGTCAAATTTGGTCCCAATATCTTAACAAACAAACGAAACACAGCAAATTTTGTTAAAAAATCGATTTTTTGTAAGATCGGACCTATGGGAGCTATATGATATAGTCCAATCCGATTTTGTTCAAATTTGGCACATTGCCTAAGTGCTCTAAAAATATTTCCAAACGCCAAATCTGATAAGTTACAGGATACATCATTTTTTAAAAAACGAAATATAGCGGATCTTTTCTTTAAAAAAGTTATTTTGGCCGGTCGGTCCTATGGGAGCTATATGATATAGTCAACCGATTTCGATCAAATTTGGTACAGTGATTGGGAACTATAAAAAACTTTCGAATACCAAATTTGGTTACGATATCTTCATAAACAAACGAATTATTCATCTAAAACTTTTTTTTTGCGAAGGTCGTCTCAAACACCCCTGTGGGAGCTATATAATTTATCCCCGATATCAGAAAAATAAAATAAACTTGTCTCCTATGAAATAATATGGGATCTAATGTGAAAGTTTGGTAACTCTAGCTCTTACCATCTCTGAGATCTAACCGTTCACACGGACAGACGGACATAAATATATCGACTTCTCTATTCACCCTGATCATATTTTAGGTAACTTTGGGGTGTCTCCGACGTCTCCTTCTATATGTTACATACATTTTCGGCTTGCACAAACTTAATATACCCTTGGTACCATACGGTACAGGGATAAAAATTCAGAGCCATAAATACTTGTAAAATATCGCGATCAAGGGAAAACCAGGACCTTTTTAATGTTGGCGGCCACATCAGATCCACTGGTTGTATCCCTTAGACATGTGAGATCCAACACAGAATTGGCAAGTAGCTATTCAAAATAAATTTTGTCATTTAGATATCCCCTCAAATGTAAATGTGGATAATTATTTTACAAAAAACTGCTGATGTAAAAACAAAAAATATATTATTAAAATTTGATGGCAAATATTGCACAGGCAACAAAATCCAACTGTAACAACATATTGCGCAGCTCTCAGATATCGTATCATCACATATGAGTACTTCTTTTAAATCCTCAAGATTTTTCTTTCAACTGCAATTCAATTCATAAAAATATCTCAATTTGTTTAGAAGATATGATTTTTGCAACGGATTTTCAGCTTCCGAGCCACTGTGCGTTGTATACTGGAGTCCTCCAGCCGAGTTTTGCACGGCGGACAACTAAGCGATCCTTTTGAATGCAATAGAGGTGGACAATAGGTGCAATAGGATGCATCACTGTCGCCCTTGATCTTTACCACCGTTCTTGATTTGGTATTTCAAGCAGCTGAATTAAATAGTTTTGGAAACAACTGGACATTTAACCGTAAACTAGGAGATCTCGAATATGCGGATAATGTTGTTCTATTTTCTTCCCGTCATTCGGAACTTCAAACCCAATTAGATAGACTCGCCACAGAAGCCTTAAAAATTGGTCTTTAAATTAACTGCGCAAAAACGAAAAGTTTGCGGGTAAACTCCACTAATACAAGCGCCCTTAGTATCGACAACTTGCATATTGAAAACGCAGACAAATTCGAATATCTTGGAAGCCAAATTATATAATTCGGAGGAGCATTGCACGAAGTAAACTGCAGAATACGTAAAGCCAAAGCTGTCTTAGGACAACTAAATAGATTCTGGCGAGAACCGAATATACAGCGAAAAACCAAAACACGAGTCTTCAACGCATGCATAAAGTCTGTGGTGTTGTATGGTTGCGAGACATGGTTCATTACCAGAATTATTACGTATATGGTGGACCCGAACCACTAGCAATGTGCGCCTTTGGGAACTTTGCTAACAAAAACCAATCGAGATTGCAATTCGCAAGCACTAATTCGGTTGGTTGGGTTATATGCAGCGCAAAGATTAGGACGAGATACCGCATGCAGTTCTGGATTGGAACCCACAAGGCAATCGAACCAGAGGCAGACCTAAAATGTCCTGGCGCAGGACGTTCAACCGGGAGACCGGGAAATCCATTATGGAGCTACAAGCAATGGCGCGGAACAGAGATTATTAAAAATCCTTTGTTAATAACTTATGTGAATGACTACGTTTATTATTTGTTTAAATTAAGAATCTGTCCTTAATAATAATAATAATTTCTTTGGCGAGTTGACTATTATATTTTTTTTTATTTTTTGACTTTACATTTTTTTCAATCCTTTACATATACGAACCTTTATTAGAACCTTTATACGAACGTTATTAGCCAATATATTACACTTTTAAAATAAAAGATAGTAATGTATGTATTTCTTTCGTTGATGCCTTTAATATACGAGGTGTGTTCAAAAAGTAAAGTGACTTAAGCAATTTCGTGGGCAACGTATTTTCGATTATAGATTTTTTATTGTTTTGTTGAGTTGGTACACTCTTCCCGAATATCTGTACCAAATTTCAAGTGAATGTCATTTTTTGTTTGGTTGTGAGAGGCGTGAAGTTTATAAGTGTTTTGCGTGCTCGGCGATTTTCTGCTATCAAAAAATATTGATCAACGGACTTGCATCAAATTTTGTGTAAAAAATAAAATTAAGTGCTCCGTAACACTTGAAATGTTGACAGTAGCATACGGTGAAACTGTTCTGAGTAAAAAAAATGTTTACAAGTGGTACAAACTCTTCCAAGATGGCCGGGAAGATGCCAATGACGAGCCTCGCTCTGGACGCCCAAGCACGTCAACAACTGATGAAAATGTTCAAGCAGTGAAGAAAATTGTTTTGGAAAATCGTCGAATCACTATCAGAGAAGTTGCTGAGGATGTCGGTATATCGCTTGGCTCGTGCCAAGAAATGTTTCCTAACGTTTTCGGCATGAGACTAAGTTTGTTCCGAAATTGCTAAAATTTGACCAAAAGAACCGTCGCATGAGCATCGCTCAAGAGCTGTTGAATGACGTCAACGTCGACCCAGATATACTCAAAAGGGTCATAATCATGGGTATATGGTTATGACATCGAAACCAAAGCCCAATCGTCCCAATGGAAGCGGCCAAAAGAGCCAATACCAAAAAAAGCACACCAAGTTGGATCAAATGTCAAAGTTTTGCTCACTGTTTTCTACGATTACCATGGCGTGGTGCATCAGGAGTTCTTACCATATGGTCGTACGGTCAATAAACAGAATTATCTGGAAGTTATGCGCCGTTTGCAAGAAGCAATAGGAAGAAAACGTTCAGAATTGTGGAAAAACATTTCATGGCTCTTGCATCACGATAATGCCCCTGCTCACTCATCTTTGCTTGTGAGAGATTTTTTGGCCAAAAACAACACCACAATCATGCCTCAGCCACCATATTCGCTGGATTTGGCCCCATGTGACTTTTTCTTGTTCCCAAAACTAAAGAGACCTATAAAAGGACGGAGATTTTCAACGATTGAAGAGATAAAGACTGCATCGCTGGAAGAGCTCAAGGCTATACCAAAAAGTACTTATGAGAAGTGCTTTGAGGGTTGGAAAAATCGTTGGCATAAGTGTATTGTAGCTGAGGGGGATTACTTTGAAGGGGAAAACATAAATATTGATGAATAAATAAATATGTTTTCTTAAAAATACAAAGTCACCTTACTTTTTGAACACACCTCGTATATCTAATATTCACTGCACGTATTATCGTACAGCAATCCGAAAAAATTTTCTGAAAGCGTTTGACACGTTTTATAGGGAAGCAATTTGGGTAGCACTTTGAGCTAGAGGGATTGCAGATAACATTATCAATATCATAAAATCGTCGTATACTGTGTCCTCAAGCTGAGTTTTGCACGGCGGACAACTAAGTGATCCTTGCTCTTTATCACCGTTCTGGATTTGGTATTTCAAGCAGTTGAATTAAATAGTTTTGGGGTCAACTGGAAATGTAACCGTTAACTAAATATGCGGATGATGTTGTTCTATTTTCTTCCCGTTATTCTGACTTTCAAGCCCAGTTAAATAGACTCGCCACAGAAGCGTTAAAAATTGGTCTTAAAATCAACTGCGCAAAAACGAAAAGTTTGCGCGTAAACCCCACTTATACAAGCGCCCTTAGTATCGACAACTTGCATATTGAAAACGTAGACAAATTCGAGTATCTTGGAAGCCAAATTTCATCATCCGGCGGAGCATTGGACGATGTAGACTGCAGAATTCGAAAAGCCAGAGCTGCCTTCGGACAACTAAATAGATTATGGCGAGAACCGAATATCCAGCGAAACACCAAAATACGAGTCTTCAACGCATACATAAAGTCGGTGGTTTTGTATGGTTGTGAGCCATGGTTCATTACCAGTATTATTGTCAAGAAGCTACAAACATTTCTCAATCGATGACTTAGAAGCGTATTACGTATATGGTGACCGCGACCCATTAGCAATGTGCGCCGTTGGGAACTCTGCGAACAAAAACCAATCGAAATTGAAAATCGCAAGCGCAAATACGGTTAGTTGGGTCATACGCTGCGCAAAGATTATGATGAGATACCGCATGCAGTTCTGGAATGGAACACACAAGGCAATCGACCCAGAGGCAGACCTAAAATGACAGCACTGGACGCTCAACCGTGAGGCCGGGAAATCCATCATCGAGCTCCGAGCAATGGTGCGACAAAGGGATCATTGGAAATCCTGTGTTAATAACTTATGTGAATGACTACGTTTATAATTTGTTTAAATTATGAATACGAGGTGTGTTCAAAAAGTAAGGGGACTTAAGCAATTTCGCGGGCAACGTATTTTCAATTATCGATTTTTTTGTTTTGTTGTGTTGGTAGACTCTTCCCGAACGTCTGTACCAAATTTCAAGGGTATGTTCTTAATAATACTAATAATTTCTTTGGAAAGTTAACTATTAAGTTTTTTTTTTATTTTTGCACTACACATTTTTTCCAATCCTATACTTATACGAACTTTTTTTTAGAGGCTAGGTTTAAGTTTTTATAAGATTATTTATATTTAATTCAATTCATAAAAGTATAAAATTTTTCAACAATGTTTTCTTATGAAGTTATTACGTAAAATTAACGCCCGTGTACCGACTTTAAAGACAACGTTTTTTTATTAAGCTCCGTTTTCGAGATTTTTTCGTAAAACAGGTTTTTGGTCAATTTTTTCAGTAAGTAGACAATATATTACACTTTTAAAATAAAAGATAGTAGTGTATGTATTTCTTTTGGTGATGCCTTTAATAAACAAATGATTTAAGTAGGCTATTGGTCTAAGCGATTCATTAACTATTTCACTAAATGGTGCTAAAAATTCGCAACTCATTAAAGCAGTGAGTGTATTAGGACGCCACTTACAAGGTTTGTTAGTACTTTTTATACATACGTTTAATATAGTTTATAAGAAATAGAAATTTTAACCAAAACCAAAAACGGCAAACACGAAAATGACAACCTTTTTATTTTCTTAAGCACAATTTTATGTTACGTTTGGGATTTTCTGTATCTATACGTTTCATTTAAAAATTTTCATAAAACATCTACTTAAATTTTTTAAAGCAAATAAACTCAATAATACAACCAATTAAATTAAAAAGTTTCTTATAAAACGATTTTATCGACTGCATAATTTATTAAGTTTGTACTGTACATTTTCTTTGACCCCTTTTACATGCGCACAAAAGTAGGCAACACTTTTTGATTGTTTTACCTTATTTATTGTTCGGCTAATTGATTTGCGCCATTATAGCCAAATTTGGTCATTTACCAACTACATAGCTCTACTGTTGCTGGCCTTATTAGTGTTGGCCCGCCGGGCTTCAATTTGGCTTTTATTTGATTAGCAAAAGTTAAATAGCTTTGTTACTAGTTTGTTTCCTGACTCAAAGTTAACTTTTAGTTTTGGCTTAGGGCCTCTGTAGCTTGCTTAGCCAAGTTGCTTCAAAAGTTTAGGCTTTCCATTTAGACTTTTTTTAGGCTTTGCCATAGAAATACAGGTAAATTTACATACAAATCATATATAAATTTAAATTATTAATTAGTCAATTTGTAGAACTGCCAAAACTGAACAAATCAATATTGTAAATGCGTATAAATAAAATGTTGGCATTTGGTATATAATATTTTAATTAAACCCATTTTACTATATAATTTCATAATTAAAGCCCATTTAGTGGCGCAGAAAAAAAAAATGCAAACATTATTTAATGCTCATTATATAATTGCAGTCTATTTTTTTTTTTTTGATACCCTATATTCAAGGAATAAGGTCTATATTGGTAAGCTAAGAGAAGAAAGAGTAAGAAATTTTAAAGATATAGTAAAGAAGAAGTAGGCCAAAGGAAATTAATTTTGGCAGGTCCATCTGTCCTCAAAAAAATCCAAAAGGAACAATGAAGCATCGCTGGTAAAAAAAAACAGCATTTAGAATAAGAAGAATCGATTATAGAGTCAGATGAAATAACGCTCTTATTTACAAAATATTAAATTATATTAAAAAAATCTATTATACTGGGTATCTAAAAGTCGTGATAAGCCGATTGTAACCAAAACCACTTGAATTAAAATTGATTTCATTTATTTTTTTTTGCTGCTCTTGTTATGTTTTTCATGTTAATTTAGCAATTTGTAGAGCTAAAATAATTTTCATTCATTAATTAAAAATACAAATTCGAATGCTCAAATACACATTATGCATTTTGTTGGCTTACACTTTTATTTTTTATTTTATTATTTATTGTTGTTTTAGTTTTAACATAAAATTTGAATTATTTATTAAGTGGCAGTCACTTGGCCAGGCTAAATTCATATTGATTATCCTTCAAATTTGTATACAGCCCCAAAAGCAAAACAAAATTGGGCATTGAAAATAATTTGCCAAAATAATTTCAATTATGAACAGATTTTATATAGATACTTTCAGATATACTCTATAGTATATACCTAAATTGTACATATGTATAAACCATGACTGTCATTTGGTTTTTCGCTTGAATTCGAGTGTGATTTAATTAAGCCATAGATTTTGTAAGTGTATAGGTGTGTGTGTATGTATGACACAATTTGGATGGCCAATTATTTCATTTGAATTCACAATTTTATGCTATTCCATAAATAACATTGCAATTTTTGATAAAACAACTAAAACAAATATTACTTATTTATGTTATTTATGTAATGTATGTATGTATGGACATATCTCTGCTCTTCACGGCAGCTGTAACTATGAAAGTAATTAATGCAAGAGTGACCGCCATTTTGTTTGAATAAAGCAACTGTTTATGCAACATTTTTCAATGGAGCTGGGATAACCAGTGACGGATTTATCGTACAGGCAACATAGGCTGAAGCCTAGGGCGGCAGAATTAAGGGGCGGCAAAATTTGAGGCACCTGAATTAAAAACAAAACAATTTTAGTGAAAAATTCGATCAATATGAAGAGAAAGCTCTCTCTATTTCCTCAAGTCATGAATACAAAACACTCAGGCAGCGTCGAAGGAATCAGAACCTACAACCTGGTGAAAATAGACACAATTGTATCCAATTGAGTGGCCGTGACAACTTTCGTGTCAACACATTCAACGTTATCTCGGACCGTACTTTAACAGAATTGACTCGAAGACGTAAGGCATATAAAAAAATCGAATCGAAATTTTCTTTCATCACTTATATGAATCACCTGAGCAACGAAGAATTACGTGAGAAATCCACCATATTGAGCAACTACTATACGCAAGATCTTGAGGAAAATTTGGGATATGAAATGGTCTTTTTCAAGGCATACTGCATCAATTCAAACTATTCTCCGCTGGAAATGTTGAAAATGCTGAGACAGGATTATCTGCAGATCTTTTATCCTAATGTTGAAATTGCGTTGCGGATGTTTGTTTTAATTCCTATTTCAAATTGTAGCGCAGAAAGATCGTTTTCTGTTTTAAAACGCGTGAAAAACTATCGCAGATCATCATTGAACGAAAACAAACTTAATGCTCTTGCGTTGTTAACGATAGAGTCAGATTTGTTTCTATCTATCGATTGTGAAGATATCACACGCGAATTCGCAGCTGAAAAATCAAGACGTAAAGAACTGAGAATAAGAAGTTTTTGAAAAAGGGTTTTTGTTGAATACCTTATCCATGCCGATGTCAAATTTGTTGATTCCGCTAAGTATTTCATTAATAACGAACTATATTGTAATAAAGCACTGATGACAATCACAATCTCATTTAATATATTTTTTCCTTTTTTTTTGTGAAAAAAGGGCGGCAAGTTAAGAATTGCCTAGGGGCGGCAAATATTTAAGTCCGCCACTGGGAATAACTATTTGGTTTCTAAAAGGGCTTGAAAACTGTTAGCACGACTTAAGAGTTTGACGTTAAAACATTTTAAAGCAAAAAGCTACAAAAAATTGTTTTTTAAAAGTTGTGATTAAAGTTTAATTAATGTATTTGGGAAATTTTACCCATATGGCCTCGGTGGAGCTGTAGTGTGCGTACTACACTCCCATTTCAGCTTCAAAAAATTGCCCATAATCCAATTATTCCTAGATCCTAGATGAGATGCTTGCTGAGTACAGGTTCCTACAATATTTTGATACCAAACTCAGCACAAAAGAGACTTGGACCTCTCTTGCGGCAGTTCACCCTATGAAACCATATACAAAAAAGTGGTACACAGACGGATCACTCACTGATCAAGGAAGTCTGGCGATAGTAGGACCCCGGACCAAAGATTATGAACCTCTAGGCAGACACAGCAGCATTTGCCAAGCTGAGGTCTGTACTGTACGAAGATGTGCAGAATTCAATCTGCATAACAACTACAATGAAAAGGATATTTCCATCCTGTCTGATAGTCAAGCAGCAATAAAGGCATTAAGTAAAACCAAGATTACATCTAGGCTGATTAAAGAAGTGAGAGCATCACTAAATAATTTAGGATCCAGGAATAAGCTCATGATTAGATGGGTTCCAGGGCACAATAATATTCCTGGAAATGAACTAGCAGACAAACTCGCAAGAACCGGTGCAGCAACGCCGCTAATCGGTCCTGAACCACACTGTGGAGTTGGTAACCAAGTGGTACGGGACGAACTAAGAATAGAGGAGAATAAAAAACGACTGCTTCACTGAGCGCAGATACCAGGGCTTAAAAAGTTAAAAACCCTCCTCTTCAACTACAACCATAAGAGGTTCAAGTCACGCACGGGAAGAACACCGTGAGAATCATGACGGGCCTTCTGACGGGACATTATAACCTCCGCTGCCACCTCAACAAAATTGGCATAGTGGATAGTGGACTATGCCGCTTCTGTAGCAGAGAGAAGGAAACTTCTTCGAACATATTATGTGAATGTATGGCAATCGCCGGTAAAAGAAACAAGCTCCTGGGCATGTACGTTGTCCCACCAGAGACCGTTGCTACTATAAGTCTGAATAAAATACTGCAATACATGCAGGCCTTAGAACTTTTGGGAGAGCTCTAAGCCATGAAGAGGGTACAATAGATCCACCTGGGTCGCATTACATTTATCCCAATTCATGGCTCGAACCTGATGCTCTGTGCTTGGGACCACCTCGGCATAGTGTACTATGAACTCTTGCATCCAAGCGAAACCATTACAGGAGTCTTGTATTCGACGCAACCAATACGCATGAGTCGAGCGTTGAAGGAAAAACGCCCGCAATACTCGTAAGACACGATAAGGTCATACTTCTACATGACAACGCTCGGTACATGTTTCCAATGACTTCGAAACCCGAATCACTCTCCTGACATCGCCCCTTCTGATTTTTACTTATTCTGATTGATGACGTATGACCAAGCCTAACACTTTCGTTCTTCCGAAGAAGCCAAAAATTGGATCGATTCGTGGATCGCGTCAAACCAAGAACAATTTTTCCCACGAGGATTTCAGAAGCTGCCAAAAAGATGGGAAAAAGTTGTGGCTAACAATTGAAATTATTTGTAACGAGTTTTTCACAATAAAGCCTTAAATCATGAGGAGAAACGGCGGTTTTCACTTATACACCCAATAGTACAGAAGATTAAATACATTTTCAGAACTCTTGGCTTAAAAATCTTCATTTCAAGGTTTTTTTAATAAACAGCCAATAACCAAAATGAATTAAGGAACACATTAAATAACTTTTTATACCCTTTACTCATAGGGTCCTCGGCGGAGCAATAGTTGGAGTACTACACTCCCTTCTCAGCTTCAAAAAAAGCGTCTAATCAAAATATTCCTGTTTTCGAATACTTTCCAAAGCCCCACACAGATTTCCAAGGAAACATAAAAATTGATGCTGTGAAAAATTCCAAAAAGCACGATAAAAGCTTTTTGCGATCAGCGAAGACACAATCTTATGCTAATTTAAATCTTCGCCAATAGATGCTTGCTCCATTGCTAAGGGACGCCACGCTCAGTTGACCTTAGATGGCAGCCCCACCACTGGAGTAAGTTGCATTTGGCCAATCACCAGATTGAATGAAAATTAAAATCGATTACTAAAACCCACATAAGAGTAGTCTCTTGTATAGCCTAAGCTACCAAGAGGGGGAAAAAACGAGCTCAAAGGGTTAGGCGTAAAATAGCTTTATTTGTCTAGAGCCACAGTCCAGAGCCTCTCTAGACTAATATATTGTATATTGCAGAGTGAAGGGTGTGTAATCCCCTACAAAAATTTTAAGTTCGTTTACCCATAAAATGTCAAACCTACTGCATAAAATTTATTGCAAATTGCCTAATAACTTTAACTTCAATTCGATTTCTGTTACGGTTGCAAGCTGAATGAGTTTTTTGAGCTCGGAGTCTCTAAAAATAAATCTGTCTGGCACTTTGTTAGAACTGTTATTCCCTAATGGAAACTAATAATTAAACTGATGTGGCAACAACATTGTGACAACAAGGTGCTGCCAAGCACTTGACATTCCAACACTACCGATATCGTCTCAACTGTGCAACATATATATATATATATATTGTATATATATAAGATTCTTCTTTTTTTTTGCACATGCCGACCGTGCCACACATTTTTGCCATTTTGTGGCTGTCTAATTGATGTAACAAGTGTTTGAGCCATGGTACTGCCAGAATTTATAAGTGGCATAGAGACGGTCAGAGACACTTTAGCAGCACAAGTCGTTCCAAAGACACTGTCGATAGCTGGCCAAGGGTCAAGGGTCAGAAGCGTGGCAGTGGCACAAATATGCCATAGACGTAGTTGTTGGCCCTACAGCCTCTAAGGATTCACACTCTATACAAGCATCTAGTACCTTGATGGCATGCCGGCAGAGCTGCATGTGGGTGGGAATAGTCTTGGTTTGGTGCGGCGGAGTCAGGGAGTGACCGTGGCCAACAACTGTTGGCTGTTGCTTGTTATAAATTTGCTTGAAACATGCAATGCCCGTGGGACAAATGCCGACGACTAGTTGGCTGGCTTTTGTTCTGCTGCTTCTTTTTTGTTGTTGCAACAACAACTACTTTTTATGTATCCTGATGATGTCGGTTTGCCGTGCAAAGCCACAAATTGCCACTTGGCTATTGTTGTTGTTGTCGCTGTTTGAATAAATCTAAAGAAATAGCATTTAATGTCTATTTGCAGCAGATTAAGATAAAAAGCATTGCGGCAGTCAGACAGTCTCAGTCTTAGTCTCAGTCAGCCAGTGCGTCCGTCCACTTCAATTCACACAGTTGTCCAGTTGGAGCAATGTCGCCTGGGAGTGTGGCTGTTGAATTGAGTTGCCACTTCCTGTTGCTGCCACACACTGTGAGTATGTTTTGTGGGCGTACGTGCATTCGACTTATCGATTTTTTTTTTGCTGCTTTGTTGTAGTACGTTGCGAGTATGTGCGATATGGAGAGCTGCATTCATTGTCTCTCGGATCTACGAGTATCTCGGTGCCTTTCAAATGGCACGCTCGTAACTGCCACAAACAAGTGACACAATCAACACTTGATAAAACAAACACTTCTAAATTAATTAAATTGCAAATATCCTTGAAGCTGTTGCAGCAACGAGCACTGAGCACTTTTTGCTGCACTCCCAAACACACACATACACACCCACACACGTAGGTACACACACACAGATACACACGCACACTAATGTGTGCTGCTTGTGATTGTCATCACATTGAATACTCTCGGACTCAATGCTCAAAGATAATCCAGCCCATCAATAATGCAAACAATTCTTCGTCCTTTTTGCCCTATGCCGCTCGTACGCTGTTTATATCCTTAAGCTGCCACCCCCTTCAAGCAGCTCCCCGCAAATAGTTTTGCTTTGTTTTTACAGCTCTCTACCATTTCTTTCCAGCTGGCGGCCATTGCTCAACAATTTGGACAGTTCGGGCAAGGCTTTTGCTTAAGTTGCTCGAAAGATTTTCACAAGTTGAGTTCGTCAAGTTCGTCGTTGAGTTTGAGCTAAACTTGAAAATTAAATGGAATTTTATTCTTTTTGAGGGCAGCAACTCTATTGTGTTTTTGGTTTGTTTTTTTTTTAGTTTTTAGTTTTATACATCACAATGTTGTCTGCTTATGTAAATTCAATCAAAAAGCTGAAAAATTTTTGTTAGCTACCAGGAATCTCAGTCTCTTGCCTAGCTTAAAATAATATATGGAAACATGCGACCTGTAGATTGCTCTCTAAGCTGCCTGCACTTGCATTCCAATCAGATTTATGCAATCAGCACCCACACAGTACAAATTGTATATTTATAAACTGCTAGAGAGAAAATAGAAATTGTGTTGCAGATATTGTCTTTACTTGGTCAGGAGGTTTTTCAGCCAAGACTTGAGGTAACTTTTACGTCATCACAATCCATGTTGCTGTGTTATTGTTTAATCTGTTCAAAACTGGCTTTAAAGCCGTTTTCTGCATGGTTTTTAAAATAAGCAAAGCTATCCAAACAACTCAATATCAAGTCGAAATTAAAGAACTTCTATACAAAAAGCCCCTCAATATTAGAATGGTCCTGAGTTAAACTCCATTGCAAACTTGAAACTGATTACTCAACGAACTCAAATAGCAAAACAAATTGATTCTATATCAAAGTTTGGTTACAAATGCTATCGAAACGGGACGGTTTTGGGCACCTAATTCTTAAGGGGAGGTTCGTTCAAATTAAAGCTATATATATATTCGTAGAATATGTGTGTTCATATGAAGGGAGTATCGACTTCTCTAGATACCCTGACCATTTTTTTTTCATAAAAGGGTTCCTCACAGAACCTTTTGTACCATACCCTTTAGTTAAAGCAAAAGACTTTCCGTTTTCCGCATGAATAGCAGTAGGTCTTTTGTTGGTATTGCTCTGAGATGGAAGGGAATAATCTGTTCCTTTCCCATGTGACAGGCTCTGTCCCATAGCAGCGCTGACTGCCCAGCGAATATGAGAATATGTTTGGTGGTTTCATCGTCTTCTAGATATAGCCTACACTCTGAAGACTCCGATAGGCAAATTTTCTGTAGATGGTATCTAACAGTGTGGTGGCCAGATAGTAAGCTACCAGGAGCTTTAGGTCCGCTCTGCCAAGACCTTTGTCTTGATCGCATCCAGAGGTTTGACAAGCACTTTTGCTTGACGAAGCCCCGAAAGGGAGAACCAGTATCTCCTATGTTCTCCTGCAGCCCATTTGTTTATTATGGTTTTGATTGTGGACCAAACAATACCACGAGAATGGCGCAGGAGACGTAGTCAGGGTGGAGGCACCTTGTCGTGTTAGATCGACAGCGATCGTGTTACCATCCACTCCCGAAGGTCCAGGAACCCAACATAGCACGACTTTACTCCCGCCGGACAGGGTTTGGAGGTAGTTATGGCATTCTATAACCATCCTGGAGGAGATTGAAGTTCCCTAGTTCCTTGAGAAGGATGCTTAGGACGCATATCACAATGGCATGAATCTCCGCTTGAAAGACGCTGGGACAGATGCCCATTGCTGAAGGGATTCTGGTGTTGGGTTCAACTATTCCAACACCTACACCTTGCTCTGTTTTGGACCCATCCGTGAACCATTGTTGCCACCGGGGGTTTCCACAGGGACTGACATCAGCTCAAATCTCCTGACTTGGGAGAAGAGATCTAAATCTCTTGTTATGAAAAAGTTCCGTGATCATAAGATCTAATCTAGAGCAGATCGGTACGTCAGGAAGGGAACATATAAGTGCGGCATGACCAGTGTCTATTGCTAAGAGTCCAGATGTGATCTGGATATGTAGTAGAGCCTTGACCACAGTTTGGATGACTTTCCATTCATGCAGACGGAAAGGGTATATTGACATCTCGAATCATCCTGATCATGCTTACCTTTGAGGTTATGCTATTTACATTTTCGGCTTGCATAAACTTGGAGGCAGACATATATCGTTTTGTCAAATTTTCTGTCTTTTAATATTATAATCTCTGAACTTATCTTTAAACTAAAGGTCTTGGTCACCTCGTTTTCCATGTTTTATTTATGGAAATAATCTATAATATTATTTGAAGGTATTAAGTTTCTAGCATGCGATCTTTCACGGAAATCTCAACAAGGAATAAAAGCTATTATTATTTTCATTCATATCTGCCAATGAACTATTCTATATCAACTAAACTTTAATCCTTGCAATTCTTTCCTTCATTAATCCCCTACTTGCTTCTTTAAATCAGCTAAAACCACAAACTTAAATAATTTTGGCTTATTAGGGATTAAGTTCGCTCATTTAAATTATAAGCGCATGTAAATTTTTCAATTGCCTAATGAGCGGAAGTGGTCATGGTTATGACTCAACTTGTACATGGCCTATAAATTAATTGTTGCAACGCGGTTTTGCTGATCGGGGGCAGCTGCGTACATTAAAATGTGGCTCATGGGCTGTCAGGTGCGTCAATGCATGTATAATTAATTACAATTAGGAGGCGTAGCTGGGTGGGTGTGGCTGTTAATTTGTAAAAGTGTAGCTATAATTTGTGCTGAAATGTGCAGCAGTTTTAATTTATTGCCTTCAAGTAGGCCTTAAGTGCAACTGTTAAGTGTTGCATATTGTGACAAATAGTTGGTAACAAAGACAAACTGTTTAATTAGTTTTAATTTATACTTTATGCCATGTGCAGCGAGCTGTAAATTTAAGCTCTCATGTGCAACAAGGTTTCAATTAAGCAAACGATGACTTAAAAGTATGCTACACTTTTTTGTTTACATGAGAGACAACATGGAATGGAACACTGCAAGTGGAATATGTTATGCTAAGTTTACACTGGCTCGCACTGAGGGAGAAATTGTTACCTATTTTATGAAAGATAATTTTTTTTTAGCTTTTTTACAAATGTTAACGTCATAATGTCTACAAAAATGAATTTTTGGACCATATACTATCCTAAAAGTTTTGAGAGTTTCAAATTTTTGTGCTTTTGAAATCAAGATATTTTGGTACTTATTGTCTTGTTAAGTGATAAAAATGAATTGTTTTCTAAAAAGTATCTGGAAAACTATGATACTAAACTTATATTTAGTATGTTTAACAGTAATAAGATTCGTCGAAAATTTCACATTATACCAGAGTTGTTGCTACGAATCGAAGGCACAAGATCATAAAATTGTAGAGGTCTATAATTCTCATATAGTAAAAATTTGCTATTTCGAACACTCATAATCAGGGCCGTAGAAAGAATATTCGGGACCCTCGGATCCGGGCCCAATCAAATTTTCTTAATTCATGAAGATACGTATAATTGTTGAAAAGTGTGAGTTTAACATAAAAAAAGTATAGAAAGGATATCTGAGAGAATTGATGATTTCATAAAATCATAATAATACATTTCATAAAATCCAATGCAGATGATTCTCGAGTCCGGGCCCCTCCGAACCGAAGCTTTCGGAAAGGGGGAAAAAGTTCCCGATCCCCGCCGCTCTCGTCGGGCCTGTTCATTATGATATAATTTTCTTACATTACAATGCAAATGCCTTATAGCTGCTGACTGATGCTATTTTATTAATTGACTGCACATATAAAACTTTTTAAAAAGATGGTACATTAAATTCCTCTCATAGTCATTATATTTCTGAAATATGAATGATTTTAAAAACCAAAATGACCAATAAGTCAGGAACGGACGACTTTAAAACACTCTGTACCACCCGCCACATTGGATTTAAATCCAGTTTATTGCTGGAGCTCTTAAGCAATAAACTGATTTTTATGATTGCTAAATTTGGTTACGAAATCAGCTACAAATTTTGTAAAAAAAAATATTTTTTTTGGTATATCGTTGATTTGGAAACTGTATGATATAGTCAACCAATTTTGATCAAATTTGGTAAAGTGCTTGGGAACTATAAAAAATTTTCGAAAGACAAATTTGGTTAGGATATCTTTATAAAAAAACGAATTTTCTATTTAAAACCTTTTCTTTGTCGATGTCCTCTGAAACACCCCTATATTAGCTATATAAAATAACCCCTATATCAAACAAATAAAATATATTCGTCTCCTAGTACAGAGTACAAATATCTTGCAAATCATTTTGAGCTATTTTTAGTGCAAAATTTTACACATAGTGCCCAGAAGAAGAATCAAAACTCAGCTTTTGCTAAGATTTTACCTAATTTGTCAAATTTATGTAACTATTATTTTTTTTTTTTATTATATATAATAATAATAAATCAGCTTAAAACTAAAAATAACATTTTGAAGCGCTGGAAACGTAGGGCTTCGGCTACTACTATTATTATTATTTACTTCCCTAACTCCTACATTAATATAACGTATAAGCCTAACGTATAAAAAATATAAATAAATTTTTGAATTTTTGCAATAAAAACAAAATGCTTACCTATAAACTACGATACATTGTTTTTTTTTAATGTCCAAAGTGGAAGGAGTGTGTAAAAACTTTTAAAGCTCAAATTTTTTTAAGTTGTAAATTTAATTTATACCCTTCTATATTTTTTGAAAGTAAAGTCGAAAAATCTTTACGTGCGATAAATTTTAGGTCTCTGTTTTAAGAAGTATAGGCTACATAACATATTTGCTGACTCTGGCTTATGTATAGCCTTATACATCATAATAATAATGCAGTTTATCATTGAAGCGGGGTGAAATAACTTCGTCTTTTACCATAAATTTTGTAGTATATATTTATCCGCTTTTGGTAATTTATGACACACCTAAATGCAGCAAGGCTGAAAACCAGGAAACTCAATTCGACTAGTTGGTCCTTAAAAATACCAACTCTACCTGCTGTCAGTATAAAAAAATTAAATTAAATAATTTATTGCGTCTTTTATGTGTGACAAAGCAAAGTTTTTCACTGACTCAGTGTGAACTCAGCATAAGAGAGGCCTAAAGAGAAACAGCCTGCAGCGGCAGCGCTGCGCAGTCGACGTCAATGTTGTAATAATTTATTGGCCGCAGTTGCTGTTGTTGTTGTTATTTCTTGACGAAAGACAAACACAAAAGAAAGTTTTCAATTGAGTTTTTGGTTAACTGATTTGCCTGCAACGGAACTAAACGCAATTTCATGGCATTTAGAGAGAGCTGGCAGCGACAGCGAGAGCGGCAGCGTTGAAGTATATTAAATTAGTATCAAAAGAGAGAGCATAAGTATGCGACTGTGTGTGTGTGTCTGTGCGTGACATGACCGACAAACATAATGACCAAGCAGAGCAAACAAAAATAAAACAACAAAAATTACAATAACGTTGAGGCAGTGCAAAAGAGAACAACAAAGAGCAAAGCAAAAATTGTATGCAAATTATGCTTGACATTGTTTTTAGCATACTTTTTGGCGCAGCCACAGGAGCAAGACAAAAGCTGGCATTTAGCCTAAGGATGAGAGTGAGACAACTACACAAGAAGGAAGCAAAAACAAAAATAAAACATTCCAACCATTTTGGCTTGCCTCCGAAACGTGCAAAGCTCGCAAATTTATAATGAGCCGCGGGTTGCAATTCTACCCAGTCAGTTTGCTTCGGTTCGGTTCTAAGCGCATTTGTCAACTTATTGATCAGCAGGCACACCTACAAACCACCACATATATGTTATATGTGCATATAACTTGAAAATGCTTTTAGAGCATTTCAAAAATTTTTTGATTTATTGGCCAAGTGCGAAAAAGTAACACATTGGCACATTGACACATTGAAACATTGCTTTAGTAAAGTTGATGCAAAATGTATAATATTTTTCACAACAAATTAAACGTAAACATCAATTCAAAGGGTGTTCCTTTTGACATTGAACTTTAAGCATGAATAAAACTTAAAGGGAAACAAAATTTTAAGTTCAATGATGCTTCAAAGTCAGCTGCTTTGGAAATTCTTACAAAATAATTCGAGAGAAAATTTTCTGGAAATGCCAATTGTTGCCAATCCAAAGATACAATTGATTGAGAATGCAAAAATAACCTTTGACGTGCTTTATATAGCTGAAGAGAAGGCTTTGAAAAATGTGTTTGGTAAAAATATAAAACGTAAATTGAATTAAAATTAAATTCTCAAGAAAACCATTCGCGGATGACGAATTATTGTTATGATAAGGATTACATAGATATAGTCATATCGGAATCTTAGATTTTTTGATTTATAGTGAATGTGTCGAAATTAAATTCTTCGGAAGAGCTATTACAATATAGATGGCCAAAAATTATGGCCATGTGTTTAATGCCGAAGTCGTAATTAGTGGTGAAAAATTAATCTTCATAAAAAAGATATATTTTTTTAATCTTGCGTCGAGAAACACGAAATTGACAACCATTTTTTTTTTTTGCTTCAGCACCACTTTCGAAAAAAAGCTTTTGCCCTTTTGGCCCAAGTGAATAACTTGGACCGTAAATCTTTAAATAAAAATCATTAAATAATAACTATTTTTTGATTTTTATACCCTGTACCATATGGTACAAAGGGTATAATTAAGTTTGTGCAAGCCGAAATGTATGTAACATATAGAAGGAGTCGTCGGAGACACCCAAAAGTTACCTAAAATATGATCAGGCGGTCTAGAGAAGTCGATATACCCATGTCCGTCAGTCCGTCCGTACCTCTGTCCGTTTGTCTGTCTGTCCGTCTGTCTGTTTGAACGCCTAGATCTCAGAGACGCTAAGAGCTAGAGTAACCAAAGTTTCACATTAGGTCCCATATTATTCCAGGAGACAAGTGTATTTTTTTGATATCGGTTTTAAATTTTAAATTATCGAAACACCCATAGGGGTGTTTCAGACAACCTCGAGAAAAAAGTTTTAGATGAATAATTCATTTGTTTATGAAGATATCGTAACCAGATTTGTCATTCAAAAGTTTCCTAGAGAACCCAAGCATTGCACCAAATTTGAACAAAATCGGTTGACTATATCATATAGCTCCCATATGGCCGATCTTCCAAAAAATCGATTTTTGTACAAAATTTGTTGTATTTCGTTTGTTTGTGAAGATATTGGAATTCAATTTTGCACTTGTAAGTTTTTTATAGGTCTTAAGCATTGCATCAAATTTTATCCCATAGGAACGATCGGTCGAAAAACAATGGCTTGCTTAAAAATTCTTCTGTTTTTGGTTTTTAGTGAAGGAACCGGATTTTATTGCAAGCTAGTGGAACAGGGTATCCCAAAGTCGTCCGCGCCCGATGTTACGTATTTATTTTTGAAATTGAAATCAAAAATTTAATTAAAATATCTTTGAACCAAGGAACTCAAAATGTATGGGTTGCAGACAACAATAAATTTCCATCGATACCTTACATGTTCTTGAAGGGTCAATATTAAAGATACCAAGATACGAAAAATTACATTTTAAACATTCTTTGAAGCAAGAGAAGTATGTGTGTTCTCTTCAATACCCTTTGGAAGATGTCCTTATACGTTCTTAAAGGATCAATGCTGGGGATGTTTTAAATTAAATTGAAAATTTATTTGGAACAGATTAAAAAGTATTTATGAAGAACCCACGCACTGGTAAAATAAACAAAATCTTAATTCGTGATTTTTTTATTCTTGATTTTAAATGTAAAAAAGATATATACAAAAGATATATAGATATCTTAGAAGATGGACAAAATATCTTGAATTAAGAAAAAATAAATATTGAATTTCAATCAAGACCAAAATTTCTAAAATCATGACGAATATTCTCAAATATTAGACAAAGAGTTCTTAAATCATGATTATAAGTCGACAAAATCGTAAAATAGATTTTTGTTGTAATAGAATTTAAATTTTAAGCCAATCTAAAATATTCCTTAAATAAGAAGAAAAGTCTTAAGACGTAACCAATCATTATTGCTGAAAGATTGGTGCCAAGTTTGAAATTAAGAGTTTGGACACGACTTCATATTTTTTCTCGGCTTACTTTGATCTAACACATTCTTAGCTTCAAGATTTTGCGCTGTCAAAAAGAGTTTATACATTCTCGAAATTTCAACAAGTTGTTCTTAAAATGAGCCTGAAAAATCTTATTTCAAGATTGTTAACAATCCAAAATTAAGATTTTGGTCACGATTTTAGATTTTTTCTGGATAATTTTAGGAATAAAGATTCTTATTTCACGATTTTATTAGGCTTAAAATAAACATAATTAAATCTAATATTAAGATTATTTCAGCGTGTAACTGCAAAAATCTTAAATCAAGAACGGCATTTTTAAACTAACAACAAAAAAAACGTACGCTACTTTCGTGACCATTTGGTCACGATTTTAAGAACAAAAATTTATAAATCATTCCGATTTTTCAGTGTATTCACTAAATCGGTGTATGGATTTATTCATCGTCTACCTTGGGGCTCTTCAAATAGATTTTCAGTTTTCCAACTATTTTTAAAAGACCTTATACTGAAAATGTTGGTTAAAGAATTCTCTTTCAGCTTTTAGTTTAACATAATTTAAAAACATTTTTTCATAAATAAAAAGCATAGCGAAAACTTGTAATAATTAAAAATGTTCGAATGAAATAAAATTTTGTTTCGACTTGTTTGCTTGTGATACTTTCTTTATCTGTACATTTCATATATCACTGTATAAAGCACATCAATACCTTTCGTCTAATCATCTATTATTTCGATACAAAAACATTTTGTTCACGAGATATTAGCGAATAACTGAAAAATGCGCCTAAAACTATGTTTTTCGAAGTAATCTCAAAAACGGTGCTTAAGTAAAAAATGACTGTAATTTTCGAGCTTCGCGACCCAAAATTACCATGAACAAATTTTTTATGCGAAGGTCCACTAGATGAACGAAGTATATGCTGTCGACAAGTAGGGACGTCCCAGATTACGGCCGACAGCTATTCTTTCGATGTTGTCATGGAATTCATCTACCTTGGCACCGCCGTTACCACCGACAACGGTGTCAGCCTGGAGATCAAGCGCAGAATCACTCTTGCCAACAGGTGCTATTTCGGTCTCAATAGGTAATTGAGTAGTAGAGACCTCTCTCGCGCAACAAAACTAACACTCTACAAGGCACTCATCCTTCCAGTGCTTCTTTACGGCGCGGAAGCCTGGACCATGTCGCTAACTGATGCAGCTGCCTTGGGAGTTTTCGAGAGGAAAGTACTGCGCAAGATCTTTGGTCCTATTCGAGTTGGCGATGACTACCGCATCCGCACCAACCAGGAGCTGTATGAGCTCTTCAAGAACATGGACGTTGCTCAGCGTATCAACATCCAGCGGCTTCGCTGGCTCGGGCATGTCGTTAGGATGGACGAGGATGCTTCTGCTAGACGTGTGTTCGATGCGGTAGTCAGCGGTCGTCGGCGGAGAGGACGACCGTGTTTGCGTTGGAATGACCAAGTGGATGGGGCCATGTCTTCGCTCGGTGTGACCAATTGAAGAAGGCGCGCGCAGTGCAGAGGCGCCTGGAGAGATGTTTTAATGCAGACCGTAATCCGGTAATCGGGCCATAACGGCCACATAAGAAGAAGAAGAATAGTATGAAAATTATGAACTCAAAATGGCTGCCGCGTCATTAACTTCGACTATAATCCAGGCCACTTATTTGATCTGGTCTAAACACTACGACTCAATATTTTAAAGTTGTCAACGAAAGAACGGAAGCCTATATAGTAGAATGCAGCTAAATTTTAGTCTAAGATGGACTAAGATCTAAAACGACAAATTACTGTGTTGGTTCTGTAATAATGGCTAAAAACCATTTCCATTTAACAACAAAAAAGCATACTCAAAAAATGTAAGCTTAAAGTACTAGCGAAGTCCGGTTAATCTTTTTCTTTCAATCACTATTCGGTATTTCCTGCACTTAAGATTATTGTACCAATAGCATCGAATTATAATATGCAGAAATATCATCAGTAACTTCTACAGTTAAATAAAAAAGCAGGCAGTAGCCCGGAAATCTCTGTTACATCCTGGAAAACTTTAACTAAACTTTTAAATTAACCAGACACAAATGAAATAAGTGTTGGTTATTTCTTTTCAAATTGAGGCAAGAACAAAATAACTGAATAGCTCATTTAATAAAATATGCCGATAAATAATACAAAAACTGCATTTTGTTTTAAATTATTGCATAAAAGCATATAGCATATATTTATATTTTTATACGCATTAAAAATGGCAAATGGCTGCCATATGCAACTGTTGTTCGCAAAGCTTTTCTTTTCGCACTGCATAAATAATTTTCATGCAGCATAATAAATGAATTTCCGTGCTTAATTGCGATAAAGCAGCTCTTAATACAATGAAGAAGATAACAAGTGATATTGGTACAGTTGCAATAACAATCAACAATGCCACAAAAAGGAACTTAATGCCTTATTATTGAATTTTCATCTGAGATTATTTGCATGTTTTTCTTCTTACTTGCTGCATATTTTTGTGCTTTACTTCAATTGCCCGTGCAACTTTATGCCAAGTAATCAGTTTGCACTTGAAAAGCATTCTACAATGCCAAGCAGACGAAAACGCAGAGAAGAGACGAGGGGAGAGGAGAAGAGTTGCATAAGAATGTCCTGGAAAGCGTTACTACGTTTACAGCCAAGCAGTTGACAAGTTGACTAACTTTTAATGCGGCTCACTTAAAAGTTGATGGCAGTTACAGACTGAGCTCCCCTCGCTTCACTTGTCTCTTGCTTGCATTCTCACTCTTTCTCTCTGTCTGGTAAAAAAAATTTACATACAAAATGTTTGTTTAATACCTATACACACAAACACACACACACACACTCACACTTCTGTCTGCTGCATTTGCATTTTTTGTAACTATTTTGCAAAATGGCGGCAGCAATTTTCGACAGTTACTTACAGCTCATTAAGTGCCAACTGAAAAAATGAGCACAAATTGTTGCTTAAACTTTCGCCAAATTACAACGACAGGTGACGCTAGCAACAAAATTTAAACCACAAATCAGGGAGCAAAATAAAAAAGAGAGAAATAAAATGAGAAAGAGCGGGCGGATAGTTACATTGAAGTAATGCCTCAAACGGCTGCCATTTTGGCCAATTCAAAGCACATTAATGTCAAACATATGCAAACGGACGGGTCGAGCAAAAGGAAGAAGAAGAAGAACAAGGAGCAGTAGAAGACGACGAAGAAATCAAGACTAGCCAACCGAAACGTAAATGTCGCACATCAAGTACAGTAGATGCCAGCATAAATGAACAGAATGCAAGTAATCAAGGCAGTAAAAAATTATATGTATATCGTTGTTATTATAATTAAAATATGGTAAGAACTTTAAAAATAAATATCTATAGGTTAACTTCTCTTCCTTACTTACTGTTTGATATTTGGGTATATAACCTAAAGGCTACAGGATTAAACTTATTGAAATATATTGCTTCGTTGAAGGACTTTATAATATCCATTATGAATGCTCAATAAATCAGAGAAGTGTTTTCTCAGTACAGCCACTACACAATTTCTCACTAAACAAGTTCTACGAATTTATTCAGAAAATCCAAAATAATACATCAACATAGTAAAAAAATTCTTAATAATTTTACAAAATCAAAAACACGCTCAAACGCAGATGAACATAATACGGCGTCACTTTTACAAAGCTGAAATTTTCATAGAATTTCAATAACAGATGCGTTAATTTAGGAACAAAGAGTTGTTAAATTGGTTCGCTGAGAGCGCCTCAGGGTGATGATTCCGAGAACTTGTTCATTAATTGATTACGTACTAACCCATTCTTTTGCTCTTTAATATTTTTGAACGTTTCAAAAATGCTTTATTATTTTATAGGAAAACATCGCCTAAAGAGCTTTGAGTTCTACTCATGTAAAAGGTATATGCGGAAATTCAATGAGTACTATATAGCTGAAGAATTTTAATCATTAAATATATTAGGAAACAAGAGAACTCCTTTGGGAACTCGTATGGGATTTAATGAGCGTACGCCAATGGTTTCGTAAATTAAGTAAAAAAAAAAATTATGTGCATTGCTGGGATAAGGCTACCCGTATGAATTTTGAGATGCTAAATCCGAGCCCTAGGTTGAAAAAAAAAACTGTCAACTTTTTGGATCTGATATAACCTCAAAAAATCCAATAAGCAAAGAATTTTGGTGACTATTTCAGAACCCTGGCGTGTTGAATAATTTTGGATCAAGGATTCAGATTCAGAGAAAAAATATCGTTGATATCTATAAATCGAAAAAAAAAATTTTTCACTTCATTGGTATACTGATATTTTTTAGATAAGTAGCTTAAGAGTAATTCATACCTTATACTAGTTTACAAATTGAAGGGTCATCGAGTGAACCTTCTTAAAAAAGAGTTTTTAAGGTAATTTTGGGTCGAGAAACACGAAAAATATAAACTTTTTTTCTTAAGCTTCATTTTCGAGATTTTTTGCGAAAATCATATTTTTAGACAGTTATTCGTTAATATAGCATTTCAGTTATAGTTCTTATCCGATTTTATAAGCGAATGAGCTAATAACCTTGAATTGGTTTACTTTTCAACTGCAGAGTCCTAGATTTTTTTAGGTAAAGTGTAAGTTGTTTTATTTACTTAATATTGAAAAGGTCCGGGATGTTCTTATGCGAAATTGGCTTGATTTACGCTGGCAACTAGTGACATCATAGCTGCAAGATATTAAGGTTTTGAAAATATGACTGTACCAAGATATTTTGGAAATTTTAAAATTTGAAAGACGAACTAATGCGGTTGTCATTCTCCTTAGTCGGTGTTTATTTTTTAATTTTTTGTCAAAATCAAAATCTTTAATTTTTTTTTATATTGTATTAATTTTTAAAATTTTTTTTCTTATCAACTCTAAATACTTTCTTAAGTAAGATCTTACAATTCCATTATGTTTAAGAATTTTACGAAAATAAAAGAAAAAATCTTTTTATTAAAATTCCACCTCCCAATCTATAGTTGGACCATATTTTATTCAAAATATTTATTTTTTAACTATTCCAGATGCCTTGTAGCTTAGATGCCTAAAAACAGAATCTTTAAATTGCTTAAGATTTAACAATTGCATTATAATTCTGAATTTTTCGAAAATAAATGAAAAAAAAATTTATTAAATATGTCAGGTTTAAACTATACCATTGGAAGGATAATATTTCATGTAAGTATTTTTTTTTTTTTCCACCTATTCGAATGTTTTAGAAACATGAAAAAGTCAAAATTTGTAATTAGAGAGATTAGCTTATTTAGATTAGGTCAGATTAGATTCATTTAAATTGTAGAAAAAATTTCTGTCGTGAAGCTATAATATAAAGCAGGTACCGTAATTCTTATAATATTTAAAATAAAGATCATAAAATAATTATTATTTTTTGTTTTTTTTTCATTCAAATCAAATTTTAACTCTTATTTTTAACATAAAAATTCATAAAAAACACTTTTCGCTTTGATTTTTTTCATAGCCATAACTCTTATTTGCGGTCCCTGATATAAAGAAAATTATCATAGCGTTTAATATCTTCGAATTTCCTGATATAATAATTTTATTTGCTTTAAAAAGGCACATTTCTAACTTTTAGTTTAAATTTGCAGAAAAAGAAGATGAGATTATGTGCCATTGCTGCGATTATATAATTCATCGTCATCATGTGTAAGATTGGATATAAAAAAATAATTTTTTTTAGGATGATTACAAAACAAAATAGTGCACTTGGGGAATTTGTTTTAAATGCGATAAAAGCATTAAAGTTATATTGACGTGACAACGTCTTAAATTAGGTTTGTATGGGAGGTACCATTGAAAAAGTCTAACGATAACCGTAACGATAAGTCTAGCGATAAATAATCGTAACGATAAGTTGCATTTTTATTTTTGGTTTGCGCTCTGCTCTTATCTATAAACGAACCAGCGACTTTTTGTGAATCGCAGCAAAAAGCAACGCACAGCGTCAGCCGCACCGCTTAGCGCTCAGCACCAAACCGGCACTGCTCACAGCGGTGGCTATTTTTAGGTTTGAGTGAGCGCAACTGATTAACCCCAGCGGCGCATAGCCTCTGCGGTCTGCCGAAATACTGCATTACCTCCGCAGAAAACGTAATTGATTACAAGCGCTGCGTTTCGTTTGAGGGATTGTAAGCGGAGGCAAATAGAAAAGCAGTGATCTGCCGAAAATCTGCATTACAACTGCGGAAAAAGTAATGCACAAATAGAAACTCGCACTGCGCTACCTTAGCAACACAAAATTTTGTTATTTTGTTTGCATGCTAACAAGCATAGTTCGGCCTTTCTTCTGTCAAACCATTCGTTTATACCTTTTTATTTATTATCTACTGCCGAGAAAATTTTATTTTATTAAGAGATACGAAAACGTAAAGTCTGACAACTCGTTTCATAATTTCATGAAATATACGTATAATCTTGATTGCGTATCAAACGTTTCTAAGTCAACTACGTTAAAAGAAACAACCATCGACTTGACTTTCGCAAGACACATTACAGCAGAAACACTTCCTTTCATTTCCTATTTCTCCTATCATCGTCCTATCCTCAACAAAATCACTCAAATAGGAATTATTATTGTGCAATTTAATAATATTCATATCAATAAATATTCTACCGAGGAAAAGACGTTGTCACGTAAAATCTTCGCCTGTAAAACCGACTTTACAGGCAACAGTTTTTTATTTTTTTTAACAATTTGGGCTTGTAATTCGCAACTAGTTAATGTTGTGTTTTGAACATAATAACTCAGATTTAAATCTGTTCTATTTTAAATTATAATTTCTAGTATATTTTATTATAATGAATTTTTTAATAGTACGGGCCAAACGTATCCACACCGCTGCTTTGGATCACTTATAGCAAAAGCATGATCCAAGTGACATGCTCGGTTGTAACATTCGTATTGGTGGATTCACACAGAATATTTGGCCCAGCAGCAATTCTACAAAATACCCTCCTCCACAAAAGACTTGCCCATTCACCTTGACGATCCGGGCTCCCAATTTTTCCGTAGCGAAGTTATGACGTTGAGGTTTCACCGAAGCTAATGAGTTTGCTTCTTGGCACAACTGTTCCTTGTTGTCAATTAACTCCTTTATTTCCTCTTGGTATGTGCCAATTGCCTGCATTATCATTCGTTGAACATCAGTCTTAGCTCTGCACTGCTCATAATCAGGTTGGTGGATTGCCAGCTACTCTGGCAAATTCGCGTTTGGTTTTGTGGTAAGCGCACATAAGAGCTGGAGTACCTCAAGGAAGCGTACTTGCGCCGCTTCTTTACACGTCTGTACACTCTGACATCCCTACTCCTACGGAGTTACTACAGGCTGTTGTGAAGAACAAAATGCTAATGAAGCTTCACTATTTTACTCATCATCCTGTGAGTATGAAGTAGCTGATGGGATACAAGAATACATCCACCTGCTTGAGAGCTGGACTCGCAGGTGGAATATTACCTTAAATCCGAACAAATGTCAGTCGGTTTTATACACATTAAAGAGGAAGACCCCACCCGCTATATGGCTAGATAACCAGCCCCTTAACATTCAAAGTGAAGCGAAATATCTTGGAGTGATACTCGACAAGCGACTAACATTTCGATCGCATATAAACCAAACGATTAAAAGTTGTCGCTTTAAAATGAGTAAAATGAATTGGCTTCTGAATACAAAAAGTCCTCTTCCGCTACGATGCAAAAGAGCAATTTACAACACAATTGTGGCACCCACTTGGAGATACGCTATCCAGATTTGGGGTAAAGCGGCTCGCTCGAATCGCTTACGTATAAAAACGTTCCAAAATAAGGCAATGCGCCTTATTACTGGTTGCGATTGGTACGTAAGGAATTCGACCTTGCACCGTGACCTCAATCTGGACACAGTGGATATGCAAATTAACAAGCATGTAAGCCGATACAATGAACGTTTAGCACAACATAAAAACAGGCTGGCAAGAAATTTAATTAACGCCAACCCAATAAAAAGACTTAAAAGACGTTCAAGTAAAAATTTATTTAACGGCATATCCAAAGATGACTCCTACACCCTGGATTGGCGAAAAAATAAACAGAAATATGCAATAGATAAAAATAAATGCATTTTTGAATTATTGCAAAAATAAAACATAAAAAAAAAAATTCAGATTGGCGTAGATGGATCTAGAGTTAAGTATTACGTATTTTTTGAATTTATTTTTATATTAGAAAAGTTTATATATAATACAATATAATTAATCTAGTTCCCTACTAGCTATCTTTGCAGCTTAATTTTTTCTAAATTGTTTAAAACAAAAACCAAATAAATTTTATATAACATAAACTGCGACATAATTTTTTAATTCTTTAAAATTGAAATGACTTGCTTCAATTGTCTCTTCCTTACGAGTCTTCACTGTTCCTTTAAAGTGTGTGGGAGTAGGGCGGTGGCAGCAAGGGGTGTTGCTAACAAAGCTGGCCACTTGGACACATGTAATAATTCAATTGTGTGAACATCTATTAAAGAAGATTGATGACCAGCAGTTGAGAGCAAAGAGACAAAGGCAGCGTAGAGGAGACTGCAGCGGAAAGAGAAGCAGAAGAAGGAGCAGACTGCAGTCGTCTTTCACTTTGTGCACATTGGCTGGTCAATTTGGTAGTTGCTGTTTAGGTGTGTGTGTGTGTATGAATAAGAGTGTGTTAGTGTATAATGTGTAAGTGTTTAAGTGTGTCTATGTCTGCTGCTGTTGCTTTTCGACAGCTAGCAATAAATAAATAAATAAATAACAGCGAAGAGCGCAAGTTTTTCATAGTTTGTGTATGTAGTACCGTAGTATGGGTAATATCTATCATGCGAGCGGTGCTGCCAACTCATCATTTGACCCATGTAGTCGTATGTCGCTCTCTTACTCTTTGTCTGAGTGTGTGTCTCTGTGTGTGTGTGTGATGAACTTTGTGTGTATTTTGATAGCTGCTTGAGCTCGCTTTTTATGTGTCGCCGTGGCAGACATCGTTTCCGTCTTCTGCGTCGAATAAATGCCGTCAAATGGAAAATAATTCAGGCGCAGCGGAACGAAGGAGAGTGAAGTGACAAAGAGAGAGAAAGATAGCGCGAAAAGTGAGATAAAGACAAGCTGCCAGACTGTATGTACGTCCTGCGCTTTGACCATTAAGCGACAAGGATATCTGGTTCTTTAAAGTATTGCGCACTGCAAGCAGCATATATTGACTTACAGTCGAGCTATTTTCAACCTTATTGTATTGACATTGCGGCAAGCTTAAAGGCGATATATGTGGCAGTGGCAAGCATTGCGGCAACACTTTAAACAGCACTACGCTCAAGTGCTATTAAAGCAAGAGTAGCTAAGGGGTTTTGGTTAGTACTACGGACAACGTATGACGTTTTGGTTGCGCCCTTTATGGCAATACGCTTGAGTGCCTCTACTTGCTTTAACAAAAAAAAAAGAAGCAAAATGCAAAAAAAAAAAAACAGTGCGATAACTGGAAACAAGCTGACATTTATGCAGTTTGCCAACAAGCCTGCAGGCGACTGCTCAAGCACATCAGCACACACAGACAAACTCCTATGTACATAGACGAGCATAGAGCTCACATATTTTGCTGTTTCAGCCAATACATACAAGCATGCATATGCACATACTTATATATACAAGCAACTAACGAGCTTATTTCCCAGACAGCGCTCTGCCAGAGCCTGGCGGCTACATCACATGCATGATTGACTGCGCAGTTGTGCAGCGCGTAGCAGCAACAGCGGCAGCGCAGCAGCAGCGACATAAGGCAGAACACAACACAACGGCAGCAACAACAACAACAACAACAACAAAAACAGCCAAAGTCTGCTGCACTAAGCAATGTCATGCTTGAGCTATGCACTAAGCGCTCATAGAGAGTGAGAGCGCAGCAGTGAAATGCCCCTAGGGAGAGCAGTGCAGTGGGGTCTGCTGATCACAGGTGGTGTCCTTAATGCTGCTGCTGTATGTCATAGCCATCGATTGTTATAAACTTCTGCCACATGTCTTGCGATTTTTCTCAACTTCATTTGTAAGTTTGATGAGCAATAAGCTGCTTTCTCGCTCATACAATGCCACAAATTGCAGACATTATTGTTGCAATATAACAATTCAAGTGGCAGGAAAGTGTAGCACACTCAAGCCAATTATGCCAAACTGACTTAATAAGGGTCAGCAGCTTGAACATTGCGTATACGTAATACGCTAGTTGCACATTTAACACAAAAAGCGAGAAAAAAATTGTACGCCTTGAAGTATGCAATGAACAGCAGCTGAAGCGCAGACAGTTTTTGTTAATAAAAATAAGCTTAAATTAAAAAGTCAAGCATCAAAGTTAAAAGTGGAACAAAGAAGAACAATAAGTTTATATGTGCTTCATAATAGAAAAAAAAATACAGCAAGAAAATATACAACAAAACTAATTAAAAGTGATTGTTGGCTTGCCAATTATTAGCCAGGGATGAAGCAATGATATAAAAAAACTCAAAATTAACTGAGAACTCTGAGTAATCCAGTAAGAAAAACCAGAAAAATAAAAAAATAATTAAAATTTACTCTTCAAATGATTATTTTTATTTTTTTAATTTTTTTTCTACACTTGCTTTTCTTTTTATTGTTATTATTATTATTTAAAGAAATTTAAAATAAAAAATGTTTGATAGAAAAATTATCACATTACGCAATGAAGTTTGCGCATCCTCGGGACTTATCGGGTGGACTCAAAACCATTGTGGCAAAAACATATACCTATAAACTTAGTTCGATTTTCAGTCGAAATAATATACATAGTAACAAAACTTTCACATTAAATCCCATATTATTCCATTGGAGACAAGTTTATTTTATATTTTTGATATTGGGGTTATATTATATAGCTCCCATAGGGGTGTTTCATATGAATAATTCCTTTGTTTATGAATATACCAAATTAGACATTTTTTTATACTTCCCAAACACTGTACCAAGTTTCATCAAAATCGGTTGATTATATCATAGTTCCCACAGGGCCGGTCTTCCAAAAAATCGATTTTTGAACAAAATTTGTTATGTTTCATTTGCTTGTGCAGATATTAAAATTAAATTTGGCACTTGTAAGTTTTTTATAGGTGTTAAGCATTGCACCAAATTTTATTAAAATCGGCAGACTATATCATATAGCTCCCATAGGACATTTCGGTCAAAAAAACGTTTTTATACAAAATTCGTTGTGTTTCCTCTTATTTTAAAGAACTTAATTCGGCATTTAGATTTTTTTAAGGTATTAAATCACTGTGTCAAATTTGATCGAAATCGGTGGACTATATCATACAGCTCCCAAAGGATCGATCGGAAAAAAAAAATTTGTTGATTAAAAATTTTCTGTTTTTGGTTTTTTATGAAGGAACCGGATTTTATTGCAAGCTAGTTGTACAGGGTATTCCAAAGTCGTCAGCGCCCGTGTTTAAGTACGCCATTTTTTTTTACAATCAGACACATCACTTTTGGATCGCCTTTAAATTTTATAAGGCAACTTTTTCGGCATTTCAGTCATTGAAATTATTGAAGGTCTCAAAACTGACCAACTGTTATCGGTTTATATGTTTTTCCATAAATATACACCATTCTCTATCCCATGTCGTTATTTGGCTTTATTATGTGGTCTCTCTACCATAAAGTTATATTCACACATTGCGTCGATTTATCATAAAATTACCAAAAAGTGATTTCAAATTGAAATAAAATGTATTTATGCCATCCTTACAGTTAATTTTCTTATAATAGGTCACTGTACTATATGTAATGAAACGACCAAAATTCCATCAAATAGTGACTTTTCCATGAACCATATTATGCTATTGCGAAGAACCATGTGAAGCAATAGTTGCAATAACCTTACGGTAAATTAAAAGCATCTCAATATTATGAGCAGTTGATTTTGTAAATAGGCAGAGTTTTTGACTGGATCGCGCTTAATGAATCGAAATATTTATATTTGATCAAAAATTTATATCAGACTCCTATAGCATATGAAATTCACTGTAATGATCTTACTAAAATTATATACAAATTCGTATGAGTATAAATTTGTTCTAAAACTGTTTCATGAAACCAACAGATAGTTTAAGTTATAAGCCTAACTTATAATCTGCTAATAGTCAAAAGGATTTCTCAGGTTTACTCAGATGAACAAATCGCGCGATGTTTGTTTGACAAGCACCAGACAAAATAAAATATTTTTTAAACTATAAAACTATTTATTTCATTATTAATTACAAAATAATTTAAGTGATATTTATAATTGCCTTTTTATATATTTATTTATTTATGCAAACATATTTTCACAGTCCCACAAATATTTTTTTATTCAATAAATATATATTTCTTTAAAATGTCACTATCCACAATCCCTAGTTACCACCAAAGCTCTTTTTAAATCTAAAACCCATTTCCAATTGTATATATTTAATAAATATCATTTGAACTTTTTATTGTATCTCACAGATTACATAAGCTGTTCTTTTATTTGCAGCCCTGTTTCAGGATTACGGCTGCTCCTGCTCCTGCCCACTGGCAATGTTAATGATGAACGTTTCACAACTGCACACAATAATAAACTATAATTAATTTGATGTTAGTGCCGTTATCAATTAAAATTGACTGCCATGGTAGCCAGGAGCAGTGAGCAGATGAGCAGATGAGTGGCCGGATAAGGAGCATGGGAGAGAATGAAACGGTGAGAAGAGAGCAAAAGTGCAACAGATAATAACATAGTATAACAGTAGGTTGGATAGAAAATTCATAGCATGGGCTTATGAAGCAATGCACAGTGGTTCAAAATTGTGTAGCGAAGGTGATGAAAATAGTTTAATTTAATTTTTCTGTATTTATTTATTTATATATTTATAAAGTAGTATTTAATTGTAACTATAATGGTTTGTAGCCAGAGCAACGTAGGCCTTCAGGCTGAAGTTATAAACTTTTATTAATTTTTTGTTAGAATAGGGATAGCAATATGAAAAGAGCTAGTTTTATTTTTTATTTTTAAAAAAGGAAAATTAAATCAAAATGAAATCAAAAATTAAAATTTATTTCTTATTTTAACAAATTAAATCTGGTATACTTAAGAGTTACATCTAATGTGAGCATTTTCTACAAAATCGATTTGATTATAAGTTCCATATTTCGGATAGGTTATTACCTTTAATAAATAACATACTAAATCTTTCGTGAAATCGATATCTCCTGCAAATAGATTTTTGAGTTGCGGACCAATTATGCCAATGGCATGTAGCTCTGGACTCTAGTAGACATGATGAAAATCGATCATTTGTATCTTTACAGGGACACGGCCTAGCTGTGACAGGGGACCTGAAAAAAGGCCCCAGCGTTTTTTGAAAAGTAAAGAAGCAACTAGATGCAGAATGCCAACTATTTAAAATTTTGAGAGTATATTTATACATGTTTTGAGAACATTTCAAAACTCATTCAATGGTTTTATTTCAAAAATTTTACTGTGTATTACTCAAAACGTGTATATAATATACGCCTCAAAATTTTAAATATTTTGGATTCACTAGTTTTTGTTTAATCTAAGTTACGCAAACTATGGGCTGTTTAAAGGCTGTCAAAATATGTTAACCAACACATTTACTTAACAAGCACTAGATATTGGATTCTTCATTCGTTTTTTAGTATGTTCCTTAAATATGTCAATGACCGATAGTCTTTTGTGAAATATGTCTCGTGTAAAAGATTCTTGGATAGGGCGTAAAAATTTTGACCAAAACCGCGTATAGCTCTGGACACAATGTTGGAAATATGAAAATCGAAAATATTTGTAATGTTTTAATTTGCATGCTCGAACAGTGAACTTATAATTCAATACAAAAAAAACCTCCAAGCGGAACTACTATTAAGCTTTTTTTATAAATGTTGGGATTTCCCACTTTTAAAATTAAGCCAAAGATGACAAAAAATTGTATTTAGCTGTAGCTGAAGTGCTATGTTACTTTGAGCAATATTTGTATTCTATCAAGTTTTTAGGAGTCTTAAGTGTTCGAGACTCAGCATCTATTCCATGGAGATTGCGTGCATATTCTTCAGCTTTTATTTTAGAACTTATATAGACCAATATGACAGATTCTGTTAGCATGAAAATTTTAAAAATGCAAGTGCAATGATAACATCCTAAATAAAGGAAAAACATTGGAGTACTTTACAATAACCAATGTTGTTATGCTCGCTATCAGCAGATCCATTCCAGTTTAAATGATATTCGAATATTACTACTATTTCTTTCAAAAATGATACTAATTAATTTGTGGCCCTAGGTATACATGGCCGATTCACCTTAGAATTTGAAAGCAAGGAAAATGGATAACAGTGAAAGAATCAGGTTGTTCCAAAGGTTTCGTGACTGTTTCAAACTGATACCATCAGTGGCACAGACAAGCTTTATATCTGGATCTAATAACCGAAAATTTAAAATTATTTTAAGAACTAAAAGTATATGAATATGTATGTTATATTTAATTTTCAAAATTTATTAATATTAGAGACATACACAAAACAACAAAAAAATTTTAATTTATAAATTTAAAAACTTCAATTTTCAAAAGTTTTAATATCCACAATTTTTCCAAAAATTTATATTTTCAAAATGAAAAAAATTGACAGTTTTTGTATATATATTTTTTTTTAAATGAACTAAAAGACATTTGACAAACTCAAGGAATATGCTTAAAAAAAAAATTTTTAATTTAATTTAACATAATTCCTAATTTTAGAGCTTTCCTAAAGAACATTTTATAGTCAAAAAAAAAAAAAAAGGAAATTGAAATCTTCCAATAAAAAAATCACAGTTCAGTGAAACGCCTTAACTTTTTTTTTTCCTTCAAAACTGTCCTATATCCACTATAAAAGAAAATAAGGCATAATTTTGTTAAATCGTTCTGTAAATTTTCTGTTTCTTATACATCTCTTTGTCAAAATTAGAATTTTTAAATTCTGAAGATATTCATTTTGACAAAATTAGCGTTTCAAAATTCTGAAGATTTTTTTGGTTTTTCAAGATTATAACGTTTTTCGTTTTTTTTTTTTGGGTGTAGCTTAACTTCTTCTTAAATTTTGGAATAACCAAAATATGCTAACAATTTTTACAAATATTTATAAATATTTTTTTTTAGCCCTGACAAATTATATTTTATTGCTAGCATGCACGATATACGTTTAAATTATGATTTTTATTGGAATTAATTTAGTAAATATTAATTTAAAGTTTAGATTTTATGCCTAGACTTTAACCACTGTGCAATAATGCGTAAGTGTGTGAATGTGCATGTGTGTGTGTGTGTGGGCCGAGTGAATTTGTTTTATGCTCATCAAAGGCAACAATTAAAACAAGCAATTAACAGTCGATCAAATTGAATGTGTTTACGTGCTATTGTGTGTGTTTGAGTGTGTGTGTGTGTGTATCCTTGTGTGTATTTGTGATTGTCTTGTTGCTTTCTGCTTGTTGTTTTATGTATATACGGAGCATATGAAAACAGAAGGACAGTAAACAGAGAAAAACCAATAAAATGAACTTGCCATAAAATTAACGCATTTATAAAGCAAACAATACGAGATTAACAACAACAGCAACAAGAACAACGAACATAACCAATGATGAGTATGACATAAAGATACACAGCTACAAAGATACATTGAAATCCAACTAAAGTCATTTATAGGCCATTTTATGTACAAGCAGCGAAAGAGAGAGAGAGCAGGCCAAGCGAATTGAGTTGAAGAGAGACTGTAGTGAGACTCGAAATGAGTTGCGTGAAAAATAAATGCCACTTCATTTGCACGACTGTCAAACCAAATGACTGACTGACAAACTGACATATGTACTGATAAGACAAATATGTTGCCAACACTAACAACAAACAGCTGTGGGAAAAACATTTCTCCCAGGACCAAGGACTTGACGAGGAGCTGAGAAACAGTCAATATAAAACGCTGTTTATGACAGCTGCGGCGCAGCAACGAAGACGTCGATTGGAGCAAAGCTCGTAAAATTAAAATTTGCACACGATTTGCGTCTGCACCCGCTGTCTTACTATGTACATGTCTTATATATTTCACTGAGGAAATACTTATTATACACTTACAGTGTCTTGTTATATGATTGTGGTGCATTAACTTGCAATCTATCGTTCATAGATCATTGGTAACAATATAACCAACTTCCTAAAAAAAGTTCTTAAAACGATTTTTTTAATATTTGAGATTTTTCAAATTATTCAAGTGGAATATCCAAATAATTTTTTTATATATATTTTAAATTTTATTTAAAATTGAAAAACATAATTGTATACTTGGGGTATTCACGCTTGCTCCTGCTTTGACGAGTTGAAAAGTTGTACAAAAACTCAAGTGGCCAGAGCGTGAACGACCTTTTTGCTAGTTTGTCAGTTGAGCTTATGCTTCTGCTTTCTACATTTTGTACGTACATACAAATTTGGGCACTTAAAAATTCAGTTACTTACTAAAATTAATATTAATGTGATTTATTAAATTGCTACTTTTAATTTCACTAAATGGCTAAAAAATTCCAAAAATATTGTAAGGCTGAAAATGACACAAGAGGCGCTTTTTGGAACACTTTCATCTCAACTGAACAACTAAAAACTATAAAAGGATAGCTTAAAGAAAAAAAGTGCTGAGATAGCAGTCAGTATGAATACCCAAATTTTTTTTTTAATTTATCAAACTAAATTTGTAACAATATTTTTTATTTAAAATAAAATTATGTTTCAGGTTTGGTAAAGCATAAGCAAAAAACATTTAAGCGTGAACATTAAATTGATTTCAACTATATTTAAGACTGCTTATCGAATCCTCAATTAAATTGTGTAACTTTGAGAAGCTTTGATACAAGAAAACGATTTAGAGGAAAATTAAAGATTGTTACAAAGATAAAGGATCTGTTTTTCTATATTTTATCAAAAATAGTATTGAGGAACCAAAATATGACCGATTTTCGTGAAAAGCTGTAGAAGGCAATCGCTTCAGTTAGATCCATTTTTAAAATTATCAAAATTAACTAAAAAAAAAATGCTACCAGCTTTTTTTAAAATACATTCTTATCACAAAACTTTTACTGGATGCCCCAAGAGGAAAGAGCGAATAATTGACCATACAATTATCTATGGTTTAGATTCTCAGACTCGAATACAATCTTATAAGAGGTTTTAAAGGTCTATATCAAAAAATCGACATTAGTTGCAGATGTGCATCCTCCATTTAATTATGGAAAATATTATTTATATTATCAACATTAATAAGCAAATAAAAATGGTTAATTATTTTTTTTTTATTTATATTTATATTATATATGACCTACATTTTACATAAACTTTTGCTGAACAAAAAAAAATTTTTTTGTTTCGCAATGACACAAGAATGGTTTAATTTTTATATTTTTAATAGATTATTAAGCTTTATTAATTAAAAAACATTAGATTCGCGTATTGATTCTAGTGCCTGATGGGAAAGTCCGAATTTTATTTGTTTTGTCAAAATTTTTGAAGAAAATGGAAATGTTAAGCTTTTTCAAATTTGCAATTTATTTTTCTTTTATTTAGAAATATTTATGACGTCATACTGCTCATACAGTCTGTCATTGCAGTGAATGCGGAAGTCTTTGCCGAGAAATTTTATTTACGAATTCTAAAGGGATTATAAATATACATTTTGTTGGAAATTTTTAACGTGTATATATTTAGAATGATCATAAAAAGAAGTGCTTCAAAGATCATTTCCTAATCATTTTGAAAATAATGAATGTTAATAGCGGGTTTGAATGTTTCATCTTATTTAGGATAAATAGCGAACGAATATTTCTCTCAAATTTTAGAGTGATATAATCCAAGAGTGTAATGTAAATATAAATAATAATTAAGTGGGCTAAAAAAAACTTGGGGTTCGGACAAAGCTATTCCCAAAAAAAAGTCACATACTAAAATAACATTTAAAACAATGGTACAATAAATTATAAAGGTATAAACGTTTTAAGGTTTGACTTTAAGGAAATGTAAATTAAGCTTATCGTGACAATACTCGTTAAGCATGTAGTACAAACTACCTGATTTCCATTTAAAGAGTATCTATGACTGTTTACCAAAAGTTAACTTTTCTATTTTGTTGTTATTATGGTTTCCGCCTGTGCTGCTGTTGTTGTTTTTATTATTGTTATTATTGCATGCCAGCTGGCATAAAACATTATGCGCGTCTTTGCCACAAATTACTGCAGCACAAATTGATCGATTGTCTAGACCCGGTGGCAGGGTGAGAGCGAACAAGCCAGATAAAACTTGGCAATAAAGGTTGTTAAAACGATTTGTTGTTTCTGTTGTTGCTTGTGTGTGTGTTATTATTGCATGCCACAAACACGCATAAGCACACACACACACACACACACACACACGCACATACGCACACGCACCGACACATGCATGCAAACTCACTTAAATATACAGAGAAACGGATTGATTTAAATTGGATTCGTTGAGTTTGTGTAAACAAAATTTTAATGTCTTTTTGAAGTCATTCACTCAAATTCAAACTCAAAGGCAAGTGCCACACGTTGCACACACATACACTTACGTGAGCATCACATACATACGTATATGTGTGTGTGTGTAAATAAGAGACCGAGATAGAGGCAAAGTGAAGCGGTTATGGCAGTGGTCTGATGTTGATATGTCTGACATAAATTTCATCAACTGTCTAAGTTAATGACAGTAAATTTGTTTGAAAATTGCTTTAAAATGGTAGGGCAACCGAGCAGGAAAAACACACACACACACACACGCACACACACTCTCAAACTCACATGCACACGGTTGCACTCATACAGCTGAAGACCGGTTGTTAAGGTAGAACTGGCCCCCTCCCACTCACACTTGCACTTATACTCAGATATTTATAGGAATAGAGGAATTGGAATGGCTTGTCACGCTGGCGCCATGTCGCACTGACAGACTCACACATAATCACTAACCCACACACGCACACACACACAGTCAATCAAAAAATTATTCAGACACTCTTTTGGTTACAAAATAGGTATTTTTTCTGCCTTATCAAATGTTTTGATCTATATAATCAATATAATGATTTATTGGGACGTAGATTATTAAATTTAAAAGAGATAAAAAATCGAATGTTTGCAATAGATAGCAGTCTGATTCTAGATTGAAAATAGTTATTTTTCTATATTGGCGAAAATAAGTGAAGCAGGCCACTTTGTTATGGCGACCTTTTCCGATCCTGACGATTTACACAATTGGTAGAGCTACGAGCCAATCGCAACCACGCCCAATTATCGCAAAATTCCGATTAAATCGAGCTATCGATTACTGAGTATCGAGTTTATCCTTTGTACGACTATGTTTTGATAGCCATATCGCATAAAGATATTAGATGCGAATGTATTTTACCAGATTAGATAAAATATTAATTCAGTAATAAATACAACTCTATTTTTTATCATAAAAATTTGTGTTTCATGTTTTATAGTTTGCTATAAATTTGAATATTATAAGTTCCCATGCACTTTAGAAAAAAATGTGTAAATGTCACTCTATGTTGGCAATATGCCAAAAAAGTCTGCAAGAGCTGTACTCGGTCAACATGAATTTGTTATTTTTGTGTGTCCGCTAGCATGACGCTTAGTAAATAGTCATCGTAAAATGACAAAAAAGATATCATCTCGATGAGATAATCAAGTTCTAACTTATATAAATAATGGTTTTAGACATTTAAGATGAATTCTACAGTCATCATTGATATTTGCTCTGTCTCTAGATATGTACGTCAGATGGTCACTTAAAAATCGGTCTTTGTAAGCGCAAACCAATAAGAAATGTCCAGCTGTGAATAAACAGTTGTGACTTAATTTAACGGTAAGTTGTCGCGTAATGTCTGTTTGTGCATGTTTGTTAGAGATTTGCATTCTTCAGAAGAGTGTGACAGTTTTGAATCCAATTAAGCAAATCATTTAGTCGATAGTCCAGTGCGATATAATTACAATTCGAGGGATTTGCAAGATGAAATGAAATTTTCGACGAAATCTGTAGAGACATAATCTGCTGAAATATGCGTTCTACAGACAGGTTAAACATCGAATCGCCATAGGCTCATCATGAATCTATGAGTAGCGCCGATTACGATATCTCGTGATGTCAAGATAACCATTTTTTCAGATGTAAAACTTTCAATGTTAATTATTTTAACAGAATAACTTCTGAAAAATCAAGTCGAGTCAACTCGTGTTTATTTATTTAGGAGATATGATATGTCAAAAAAAACAAGGTTTCAACAAATGGATAATACAATATCTCGAGTTATCAGGAAGATCGATATATAATCATATTAACAATCAATATTTGCCTAAGTAACACTATCTCAATGTCAAAATTAACTTATTGCCATTAGATGGTCGCTCTAAAAACTGAGCCGATTCTCATATTGTGTCGACGTTATTTTTATATGTTCAAATGAAGCCATTTACTATTTTACATAACATGTTTTACACCTCATACTTAATTTCGGTATTGAAAAAAGTTTAAACGGAAGTAAATTGGTTCCCATGACCTGGATGGAACAAATAGATATATTTTAAAGATTTTTGATTAGGCTCGCTGTTTGATTCCTTTTAAAAAAAACCTTTTTTTTATATATACCATATATTATGTACATTCTATCTGTTGTTATACACTAAGTAAATTTACTAAATATTTATAATAAAATAATTTATATATATAACAGCACGTTACTAAAAACAATAAAAAAGTTTAATTAAAAGTGAAACAAGTTTCTATTCATATCGTTCCGGGTGGCCAAAGAATGGACTGTCGGACAGAAAGGTTTATTCTTAATTAAATTTTGTGGTTTCCAACACTTATGTAAATAGTACGCATGGTTACGAAAGCTGCTCTATGATTTTGAAAACTATGAGCAGCTATAAAAACTACCTGAATATTGTACAATAGACTAGAAGTGTAAATTTCCTAGGAAATATAAAAATATTTTTATTACTAAATCAATTTAATTGCACTCAGATACTAGATTTTTTATTGCGCTTCTATGAACGCGTTGTTTACATAAAATAATAGCTATAAATAATAAACCTTGAAAAAATTTAAATTTTAGTGTGAACGTTTAATCCGAAATAATAACAATAATAAAAAACAACGTTATAAAAATCAGGGAAAAAAAGAATCAAAAAGAGCACAAATTCTTAATTGCAATCCAATTAGTTCATTGTCGAAGCAATTAAGCATCAGTTATTTTTCGGAAGCATTTCGGATTGCTGCGTATTGAATTTAATACGATAAATACGTTAGTAATATGTATGGCTGGGAATGTTGAAAACTAATAGAAGTAGAAAATATAAGATTTGTGTAAGTTTTGAGCTTTTGAATAAACGATTACAGCGAACAACAGTGTTCGATATGCTCTTATTCAGCTTTTTTCCTAGAAATTTCCTTGTCAAGGATTCCATTGAATAGATTTCCTTTTGAGTTTTCGAATAATCGATTACAGTGAACAACAGCGTTGGATATGCTTGTATTCAGTTTTCTTTCCTAGAAATATTGTTTTCAAGGATTCTAAGATTTTCTTTTCTAGATACTTCAATTTCAAATTTTGAAAACAAGTTCTATATATTTTAAATCCGGTTAATGCTATTAAGTTTTTAACTGCTTCCAATAATAAATAATTCGCCTTTAGACCACAAATAATGGACTTTTTGGCTTGGTAGCCAATCGGCTTAACAGAAAGGTATGACATTTAGTCGGATCGCCTTCTTAGACGATCTCTTCGATTGCCAGGATTTTTACGTAGATAATTGAAACTGACCTTAAAAACTGTAATTCAAATTTCGATTAACTCTCAATTTATTAATAAGCAAATATTAAGCCTATCGGTAAGGGCTGCCGTCAAGTATCATAAAGGGTTTAGCTGGATAAGGAATTGGAAGCAGTTCCCATCGATTTGTTAAAACTAGTGAAGCTGTTCGAAAAATGTTTCGCAAAATTGTCAGACCTTTAAACTTAGCGCGTTAAGGTTTAATTAAAATACACGTGTTTTTACATACGAGGGTGGATTGATAAGTTTCTCCAGACCAATGAAAACAACGTTTTAAGATTTTTATCTATTTAATTTCTCTACATAATCTCCTCACAAGTGCTGAAGAACATATCTCATAGCGGTGTTCTAGTCTTAGTTAATGCCATCTCTATAGACTGATCTCGTCAAACTTCCTCAAAATACGCCATTTACAGGTTCGATTACTTCTTCATTGTCCTCAAATCTCATTACCGCCAAGCCATTTTTCGAGGTTAGGAAACAGATAATAGTCACTCGAGGCATAGGTCTGAAGAAGTGAGGAGGGTGTGCATTAATTGGCAAATGCTATCAGATCGTTACATTTTAGCCATCGCAACGATTTGAACATTTTGCGCTGGTGCGTTATACGATATTGAAACAAGATTATTTTCTGTGCGCCAGATGAGGTCGTATTAACGTTATCACCTCAGGTGGCTCAAAACAGTTGACTAATAAGTCTGCCGTAGTATTGACCAGTGATAGTTTTACCCTTTTTAAATGGTAATCAAATGTATATAATACTCTCATTGCATCCCAATAAACAAGTAGCCATAACCTTGTTCGCTGAAAGAAATTGTTTTGCCTTATAGTGGTGGACCCAAGTTTCGTCTACGGTTATGAATCGACGCAAAAATTCGCTTGGATTACGCTTATACAACGTCAAATTGGCGGTAGAAATGTTTTTGCAGAATTTTTTTTTTCCGATTTTCAAAAAATAACCCCGAGGCGTCTTGTTCAGTGTGCTCTCAAATACTAAACTAACATGGCGATCGGGCTGAAACTATAGCTACAATCTATCTAAGGATGGTACTCCCCAAGGTAGGTCTAGTGGCGCCATCTCTTGGTCAGGTCAGAACACTTATCAATCCACCCTCGTATTATTTATTTGTGATATAGGTATTTCTAAATTAAATTTTTTTTATTTAAGTTGGCAAATGGGCTATTTAAAAAAATATATTTAATTTTTTGTAATCCAACACATTTTATTAAAAAAAATAAATAGAGATTTTTTTTAAGGTATGTTCCATAAATATGTGATCTTTGTAAAACAATGTTAAAAAAAAAAACGAAATTTTATGTTTTTTTTTAATGTGTGAAAAAATATGTATATTTTTTTAGTCAAAAGTTGGCCAAAAAAAACATAAAATTTGTTATAATATTAATTGGAATGCATACTTCTTGATTTTATGATGAGAAAAAAATTGTATTATTTTTTAGGTAAATATAAAAATTTATACATTGCTCAACAAATCACTTTTTGCATTTTTAAACATTTTTGGTATTTTTAAAACCTTATTTTTAGCAGATTATGATTCTATTAAATATTCTATTTTTCAAATAAAATTTAATAGTATTTTTTTGCCTTGCTTTAGAAGCGAGGCTTTATTTTTTGTAAATTATTTAACTGATTTTAAAAATATTATTAATTATAAATTAAATTTAAAAAAAATTATTATAATTAAGAGATAATTTTCACCTTATTAAAAAATATAGTTTAGTTCAACTTAAAAAATTACATGAAATTAAATGCATTCGTAGGACTGCCTGCCATCTTATCCAAATATTATTATTTCTCTCCCACTCTCCAGAAACGCTTCGGTTTTGATTTTTGTTTTTTGGAAAATCCTTTTGTAAACTATAAACAATCCCAGCCCCGTTGTCGGTAGTAAGGGGCGAGGGATGATCCTCTCGGAGCCCGGAGTTTTCTCAAAGGCCCAGTGTAATTAAATGCCATACTGTCGTGAATCAAGCTAAAGGTATCAGACGGGCGGAGCCCTATGATCCTAAACACTCCCATGTAACCTATTTCAATGATTCGCTTCTCCGATACAGATAGCTAAGAGTTTTTGTTTCAGATCTAGACTTTTTCTTCTTGACTTTCCCAGCTTTAAGGAGTCGCAAAAGCAAGTTAAAATTATTCGATAAAAAAAATACAAAAAAAAAAAATCCAGCACTTATAAAAAGATCATCATCCCCCACCGCCTGAAGGACTATGTTGCTTTTGCTTTTAATTGTTTTTGTTCCCTAGAATTGATTGTATGATGTACATAACTGCCTTATTAAACAAATATAAATAAATGAGACCATCATTAAAAGTTATAGAATAAACTTTGCTCCGAATTTTGACATTTTTTGTTGTTGTCATTTTACCAGAACTGAATGTGACAACTAGCAATGTAAAGCGTACGAAGACTTTTCCGTCCGACTGTAGCTAACGCGAAAGAGATGCGAACGAAGAATGACTGAATTCAGTGAAATGTGTCATGATAACTCAAATAAAGAAAGAATGGAAGGCAGCAGCGGCTTTTTGGGAGCGTCTCTCTTCCAAACAGCCGCGAAATGCAAAGTACGCGGCAGCGGAAGCGACACACATGGCAACGAGAAAGCAACACACACACACAAATTTAAAAAAAAAGAAAGAGAGAGGAAAGAAATAGACAAAGAAGAAAGACAGGAAGAAAAAAAAGAAAATAACTGTTAGCTAGAGCGAACACGAACTTATTACGTAAAAGTGAATTTATGAAGTGAAACGAGTTAAATGCCAAGCCAAAAAAGAAAACGCGCTGCACACACACAAACACACTCACTCGCACACTTACACTTACACTTATATATTCACACAGGCACACATAGAAGAAAAAGTGCCAAACAGACAGCAAGAAATATGAAAAGGGCATAAAATATGGACAGAGAGGTAGAAAGAGCGAGTAGATTGCGCGTGTAGCAACCACAACAAGAGCAACAACAACAATGGCAACAACTTAAAGAAGAACCAAGAATGAGAAATCATTTTGCTTGTTTTGCGCTACAAGCATAACAAAATGGCGGACCCAAAGCTAAAGGAGTGAAGGCAGCAAAAAAAAAAAAAAGAGATGTACAGTTTGCCCAATTTTTAATCTGATGATGTCAACACAAATTGTGGCAGCCACACACTTGCAGAGCATTCGTGAAGTTCGCTTGGAATAAGATGAGGCAAGATAAGTAACTTAAAAAAGTCGAAGTCAAAATGCACTAAAAGAAAGAGATTAGTAAGAAATATTTCTAAGAATTTATTTTTCAATATTCAATGATCCAAAATTTGGATAGATCTCTTCAGTATAATCAGAGTGGTGAGTCTAAATAGCATAATAATTTTTTTTTCGTAGTTCGAGAGAACATATTATACTAAGGGCTACTTCTTGAGGTAGACCAATTTATCTTATTATATATCTTCACGAGAATTTTATATATAAGATTAATAGGGAAAAGTATTTTTGTTCAGTTTTTAGTAAAGAAACTATAAATTGGAAAATGCGAAGAATTGCATATAAAAACGATTATTATTATGCTAACGATTTCCAGAATGGCTGTTGTTCCCGTAAAGTTATGGAAATCACATAATTCCATTATGTTAGGAAGAAAGTTTTCTGAACTTGCCAAAATTTTGTCCTATGGAAAGAGCGTACATGTCATTTGAAGAAGCAAGAAAGCGTGGCCCAAAACGTTGAAGAAACAAATAAAAACAATTTTGTGCGCGCATCAAGAAAAGCCTCGAAATAAGTCACGTGCTCGTAGTTGCTTTTCTGCATATGTCTTATATATCGGACCCAACCAGTGTTTTGCCTAAAATCCCCGAACGGATTTTTCTTCTTGAGTTTGACAGTCGTATATATAGTCGTATTTTTGCAAAATTTAATTTTAATACCCTGACTATAGAATAAATAAGAAAATAAGAATGATATTATATATCTAGAAGATATAACAGCTCCTGTCTTAAAAACTTAATTTAAAAAATTATATAATCTTTTGGAACCTAAATATTAATGTGAAATTAATTGTTAAATTAATGTATTGGTGAATTCGAAAACTTTCATTAATTTTTCAATTCTGAACAAATTATTTATCTACCTATAAATTCAACTCATTTGCTTTAAACTTAGAATTGGTACAGAATATTTTACTGTTCTGTTCTATTTAAATGTTCTTTGATAAAATTCAACGCAAAAAATTATCCAAAATTTATGGAAATAAAGCTTCTAAAAGGCTTTAAGTAATTTATTTTGGGGCAATGCTTTCAAAGTTAAAACTTTCTTAAAACAAAATACAGCAGAGGGAAAGTATAGGGAAGTCCCTATAACGAATTCTAAAATAAAAAAAAAATTCATAACAAAAACTTGAAATAAAATCGTTACAAGGAATTATGTACTTTACAATAAAAAATATAAAAATTTAATTTTAAATAAGTTAATAATTGTGTAAGAACTTAATTTTAGAAGTAAGTTTTTAGCAAAATTTTAGGATTTCTGCAAAGGCTTAGCCTGAGTTGATTCTATGTCCTCCCTGACATTGGTGGTAGAACGGAAATGAGATACCTTCCGTGGACCACACAAGCCGTTATAAGACCATCACGGTCGCTCCACACACCTCAAAGTGGGTTGCTAGTAACCCGACCGGAAAAAATCGTTTACTCAAGAAACGGATTCCGCTCTATGCTCCGAACAAGAATGGCATACATTTCTCTAGTTTACAACTTTAAGGGTGAACCTTCTTAAAAAGTGGATAATTTGGGGTCGAGAACCACGAAAATGGCAACCTTTTTTTTCCTAAGCACCGATTTCGAGATATTTTCGAAAAACATGTTTTTGGGCAGTTGTTTTAGTTTTTCGTTATTATCTCGTTATTAAAATTTTGTATGGACCTGAAAGATTAATAGATATATATATGTACAGATTAAGGAAAAATTATCGAAGATACCAACCAAAGTCGAAAAAAAGTGTAACTTTTGACCACTTTTCAAAATTGCACATTAATCAGATATTTGAAAGTCAAACTTTTCATCGAATGTTTTAACTCAATTCAAAAATTCTTTGATTGATTCGAAAGATATCCAATTATTTAAGGTTATTTTCTTGGAAAAGAAACCCCAATAATTTTTATTTCTTTCATCTTTGGATAAATTTGGGTGCTCTCAAATTTTATTGTCATACAGATCCATTTGGCCAGATGGCTATATCGACTTGGCTGTTGTTGGATGTTATATTTACAGAGGAAAATTCTTCCTAAAGTTTCTTTTGGCATAAATTTGGAAAACATGAGCCATTTCTGCTATCTGTTGTTTTACAAAAAATCTACTTCTTCTAAAACTTGAGCTTGTAAGTTACTAATTTTGACTCCAAAATTAAAATAACGATCACCGCTGAGCCTCCTTTAAGATATCTATTTGTGATGAATAATAACGTTAAGATAATGCTGCCTGCAATTATCCAAACTAAAAAATAAATTTCCGTTTAAAAGTTAGTAAATACCCCTTTAATACATAGTGTATTCGAAAAAAAAAAACCCACTCAAGGACTTGCCAAAAGGTTAGACTACGAGTGTCACGACGAAAGCAACGCTGCCAAAACTTGCCTGGCCTTGTGGTGTCACTTGCAGCACATAAATTTACGCTAGCTTTATTATACATATTATATATAATACTTATGTACTCTCTGTTTCTACATAAGTGAGAACAAATTTGCAGTTGCAGGCAACGCAGTTAATATTAAGTGCCGCTGCTTTTGACCTTTGCCAGCTTCTAGAACCAAAAGGCACTTAGAAGCAACTAACACATAAGCTGGCCAAGCAAAAGAAACCACACACACACTCGCACACACAGACACACACACACAGTGACTCATTATACATGCACATAATTAAGTAACTAAGCCACACCTGAGCTTAAGCTGACCTATTGACCGAGCTACCGTGCGACCTTCTGCTGCAATCCAATTATGAAATATCTTCATTGAGTCTAGCAAATGCCTTCCATAGCCATTTTATTAAACAAGAAATCGAAATGCAATTAAATCGTGCAAATAACTTGGCCCCTCAAGCAACCAAACGGAAAAGGGGGGCTCAGAAGCGACCATATCCGCATGGCCTGTGGTGTCTTTGCTAATAGATACCGTTGTGGCAATATTTGCACGCGGACTTAAAGCACACACGCACACATGCATGCGCGCATATAACGAGTGCCTTTTTTAGAGGTTCACAACTAATAAAAAGATTAAAAAGACGATAATTTAAAAATTTAATTCGAAATTAATATAATGGCTTGACCAATGATGGCTCCATCTACACCCTGTATTGGCGATTATTAAACAATAGATAAATTCAATAAAAATATATGAATTGTTGAGTTGTTACAAAATATAAACAAATAAAAAAAATTAGAGTTGGCCAGAAACTGACAACCAAAATAACGCTATATTTAAAAAAATAATAATAAAATAAGCTGAAAATAAAAAAAAATGTTTAAAAAATAAAACTAAACGGAAATGCTTCAAAAATACAAGTTTTTCGTTGTGGGTACCTAAGTATTACATTAAATGACAACATCAGCAGAATCTTCTTTATCAATTAAATATTTTTCGCTTATTGTAATTAATTTTTAACATTTGTGTGGCTTATAATAAAAGAAGAAGCATTTCTGTGAAATTTAAATACTTGAAATTTAAAATTTTTAAAAATTAAATACTAAAACTGAAAATGCGATGCAAAATTTTTTTTTGGAGACGATTTGGGTTTATTTCGAAAAAGCTCTTTAAAAACAATTAATAAAAATAAATCGATTATATTTGTTACTTATTTTCGTCAAATTTATAGTATGTTCGTTTTTATGTATTCATATAATATTTTTTGTAACTTTTAGTACATTTTTAAGAAAAATTCTATTTGGAAAGTAAATTTAAAAATTTGCATACAATTTTGTTGTATGCTCATAAACTATGATGGATTACGAAAAAAATTCTTGAGTTTCATGTTTTTCGATCATGTCATGAGCCTTGCATTCTTTGTTCCAATTCCGATCATATTAGAATTGTTGAAGTTTAATCTTGAGACCTAATATTTCACACTCTCAGCTATCGATTTGGCATCTTCGGTTTCAGTTTCAAGTAGGCTAAGAAATGTCGAAGCTAGTGCGACTTTTCTTATATTGAAGTATTTACCGGATTTAAAAACAAGTGCCATACATACAATTTAGTTTTTAACCTCCGACGCAAAAAGAGGGGTGTTATAAGTTTGACGTGTCTGTCTGTCTGTCTGTTTGTTTGTCTGTCTGTCTATGGCATCGTAGCTCCCGAACGCATGCAGTGATTTCAATTTAGTTTTTGTATTAAAGGTGAATTATGTGCGAGTGTTGTTAGACATGTTTGATGAAAATCGGTTGAGCCGTTTAAAAGTTGTGGGGAGTAAAAGTGGGGAGAAAAACATCAACTTTGTCCGATTGGCTTAAAGTTTGGTCCTATTGTAGCTGACGACGTCACTTGATTCGAATCTGAGGTTATTTTTGCTCTATCTCTTCTCGTTTAGAAGTAATGGCCATTTGAAGTTAAAAACATAAACTTTGTGCGATTGGCTTAAAATTTGGTCCTATTGAAGCTGACGACGCCACTGATTCGAATCTGAGGTTATTTTTGCTCTATCTCTTCGCGTTTAGAAGTTATGGCCATTTGAAGCTAAAAATACAGCAAATCTATTAAATATGATAATGATGCTTGTCAACAAATTATGCCAATGGGCTTGCCAATCATTTAATGTCTGTCTGTCTGTCTGTCTATGGCATCATAACTCCCGAACGCATGCAGTGATTTCATTTTAGTTTTTTTGTATTGAAGGTGACTTATGTGCGAGTGTTCCTAGACATGTTTGATGAAAATCGGTTAAGCCGTTTAAAAGTTGTGTGGAGTGAAAGTGGGGATATTAACCGAATGTCTGCAAATATACAGCTTTTTCAACTGTCGTCCTTTGCAACTTATGTGCTGTAACCGCCCAACATAAAATGATAGGAAACATTGTTCGTAAAACTTCATAAAACGCCATATATATTTCGTCTATCACATGTCCACCAAAAACTTCTTGAGATATTTTTAATTCTTGTAAACGTAGATGAATACTTCGTAAAACTTCATAAAACACCATCGATATTTCGTCCATCACAATTCCACCAAAAACTTCTTGAGATATTTTTAATTCTTGTAAACGTAGATGAATACTTCGTAAAACTTCATAAGACACCATCGATATTTCGTCTATCACAAGTCCACCAAAAACTTCTTGAGATATTTTAATTCTTGTAAACGTAGATGAATACTTCGTAAAACTTCATAAAACACCATCGATATTTCGTCTATCACAAGTCTACCAAAAACTTCTTGAGATAACACCATATATATAGTTGATGAATACTTCGTAAAACTTTATAAAACACCATCGATATTTTGTCTATCACAAGTCCACCAAAAACGTCTTGAGATATTTTTAATTCTTGTAAACGTAGATGAATACTTCGTAAGACTTCATAAAACACCATATATATAGTTGATGAATACTTCGTAAAACTTCATAAAACACCATCGATATTTCGTCTATCACAAGTCCACGAAAAACTTCTTGAGATATTTTTAATTCTTGTAAACTTTGTCCGATTGGCTTAAAATTTGTCTGTCTGTCTGTCTGTGGCATCATAACTCCCAAACGCATGCAGTGATTTCAATTTAGTTTTTTTGTATTAAAGATGACTTATGTGCGAGTGTTCCTAGACATGTTTGATGAAAATCGGTTGAGCTGTTTAAAAGTTGTGGGGAGTGAAAGTGAGGAGAATGCGTAAAAAAAAGCAAACGAGCTTGACCTTAAATGTAATCTATACCTTAACAAGAATCTAAATTATAGTGAGTATATTATAATATACTCAAGTCTAACTTAACCTAACCTACCTATAAAAAGTATGAAATAAAAAATTAAATTAAAAATTTAAAAAACCCCCGAACTTAAGTAATTTTCATTTAAAAAGTAAAAAATAATAAAAGAAACTTAATGTTAAAGTATCTAAGAATCTATTAATAATTCTAAAAAAAATACCGTCAACGACGTCTGCCCTCGCGTGTCCCCCAACGCGACGTATTTTTTTAGAATTATTAATAGATTCTTAGATACTTTAACATTAAGTTTCTTTTATTATTTTTTGCTTTTTAAATGAAAATTGCCAAGTTCGGGGGTTTTTTAAATTTTTAATTTAATTTTTTAAAATATTTTAATATAATAATATTTTAATATCTAGCAAATGTTAGATATAGCTTTAAGCAAGCAAAAATGGCAACACTGATGGTCAATCTTATTCAAAATTTTGTTTTCCCATGAAGCCAATTTTTGGTTTGTATTTCAACGCATTTAGATCCACATCCACTGAAAATTACTGACACTTGTCTACGTCGAGAAACCACCAAGAGACAATTAAACACGTAGAAATCAAAATTCGGAAAATAATTTTTAAAATACGGCCGCAAATGCAGCGGTAGGTTTGTGAAAATTCCACGAAATCATATTTAAACATCATTATCATAATATTATTTTCTATTCAAAAAGCCCGTTTCATTGATATTAAAAATATATTTCTTTCTTTTATGCTTTTAACTTTTGTAACTCTAAAAAAAAACACCCTTTATATATGCAGTGAGAGGCACACAAGAAGCAGCTGCATGTGTGCACTGCACTCTCGTGTGCTAAAAGTCGCATAAACACACACAGACACACACACGCAGGAAGAGGCATGGTGTGGTGCATGTGTGTGAATGTATGGTGTGAGTGTGTAGTGTGCGTGTGTGTGTGTTTGCGACCATTTTGTGGTATCTAGTTTAAATTATCAGCCGCAAGTATATCAAATTTACGGCACCCACAGCGACGACTTATGTATGTATGTGTGTGTATGCAAAACCAGCTGCAAGTGTGAGCGAAATGGATGCAGAAATTAAGAGGAAGAAGAAAGCAAAAACGAGAAAGCTGAACGAGGGCAGCATGAAAAGTAAACGGTTTATTTTTATTTTTGGTACGGCTAATTTTGAGAGCAGCACTACCAGGCAGACCCTTGTCCTGCATTTAGGGGTGACTTTTATTCCTGATCCATATAAATACCTAAATACGTTTATACGCGAACAGTGCTGCCCATTTTTAGGCAATTGATAACAAGATGGTGGCAGCACTCACAACATCTAAAAGCAGCACTATAAATTAGCTTTGCAAAAGTGTTCAGCACTGTTTGCTTACAAAGCTGCGTGCCAGAGATTTGTCTTTTTTTCTCGGCACTTTTTGTAATGCTGCGTACGGGCCTTAAGAAGCTAAATTAATTAGATTTATGTTAATAATTATCAAATGTGCTATGTAATAATTTCAAGGATAAATTTGAAATAAACACTTTTAAAAAAATGTACAAAGGACTAAGGTAGACAAAAATCTATAGCAAGACTTTCAGATTAGATACCTTATTATGCCAAGGGAGAAAAGTTTATTTTATCTGGACTCTGATAAGAGTGTTTCGGAAGAAAATTAAAAGTTTTATATGAATAATACATTTGTTTATGAATATATCGTAACACATTTTGCTAATCGAGTGTTTAATAGAGTTTCCAAGCAATGCACCAAATCTAATCAAAATCAATCGACCCTTATATTAGTCCAATCGGTCAAAAAAAAACTACTTTGGAGCTAAATTCGTCGCATTTCCTGTGCTTATAAAGATATCGTTACCAAATTTGGCAAAGTCTTTTGGAGTTCCTAAGCAATATATCGGATTTAATTGCAATGTTATGATACAGGGTTTCCAAAAGTCATACGGGCTCGACTGTAGCGTATATTTTATACTATTTTTGTTTTTAATAGGTATAACTACAAGCAAATAGCCATAAAAACCTTGTAAAGTACGAGTTAATTACTACGAGTTTTCACTTCTTTACGCTTTGTTAAATGAAACATGAAAATACAAATTTCGATTTAAGGAAACCAAATTTTGATAAAAATTTGTCACATTTCAAATTTAGTTACCAATATTTGTACATAAATAATAAGGAAAATATGTAAAAATGTATTAATTTTTGAGCAATTCAATAAAAACTAAAAATTAAATGAAAAACTTATCATTTTGGTTTAAAATTTTTAATTTTAATAGTTCAAACTTACAAACGGAGAAATTCGTGAAATTGTGGCGAGATTACAAAAAAAAGGACTTAAAATAATAATCTTCTATTCACTGTCTACAAAGATGTTATCTTTAAAAAAATTACTTACTTTTATAAATTATATCTATTTTAGGCAAGAAAACTAATAAGTTAGCTAACGAATTTTCGGCAGCTTGTACTTTTGTTCAAAAACTATAAAAAGGATTTGTTCGAATTGACGTCACAAGTTCAGGGTCAGGACAGCCATTAATATGGAAAAGAAATTTTAGGTCACACATTTTGGTTAATTGTATTTGATAAGTGTAAGAAGAACACAATAACTTTCAGCACCCGCCTGATTGGTCTGCCAGAAAATCCATTTTATGAAGATTAATGCCTATCCATAAAATGCAATCAGATTTTACTTTATAGAAGTAATGAAAAATGTTAAATGTTAGCTTTTTCTTGAAACAAGCAGTAATCTCCCTACCTTTCCCGGCAGTTCGGAAAGCATCAACCTATTATTCGAAATTATTAGACCAACTTATTGCTGATTTAAAGCACAATAAGTTTTATTGAAAGAATGGTTATCTCAGATACGGCAAATTGAATAAGCTACCCCACAAAATCGTTTCGTATTCTCCTAAGAACTCTCTTCAACTTTAACTTTCCCGTGACTCAAAGAATAATCATATTTGAAACCAAAGAAACAATTCACTTTTTGGAATGCATTTCAAAATTGCATGAGCACAACCGATAATTTCCCTGGAGGCCCAGAAATATTTCCTCTTGGCCACTTCGACTACTTTTCAGCCAACCCTCGTCAATACGCTAGAAGCGTTTAGTAGCAAATGCAGTACACAGATAACAATGACAACAGCGCCAACAACATTGTCCAATTAAATTGCATTCCGACGACGCAAATTATGTAAGGCAATGGAAAAAGTCGAAAAAAAAAACTATTACATAAAAAATATATATAAACAGAAAAAAAAAAGTTGTGTAATTTTATCTTTATAAATTGCAATTGCATAGTAAATTTCCGTTTATTAAATTTTAAATCAATAAACAAAGCCGGAATGCAGCCAATGAAAGAAAGACGAGCATAAAAGACGCCAAGCAAGAGCGAAAAATGCTAAAAGGAGATGTAAAAGAAAGAAAAGGAAAAGAATTGAGAGGGAGCAGAGCAATTTAATGAAAGTATCACAATGATTGGTTTCAGTTAGCGACTAAGCAGCCAGCTCGCCAGTTGGACGCTTGGCTTGGACTAAGGGACGACTATGTGGAACTGGCTACTCCGGACTACTAGCCAAAGATGTGCCAGGCATAATGAATGGCATTGGCAAAGACACTGGGCGCCATCATTGGGAGCAACTGCAGGAGCAGAAGAAGCAGCAGCAGCAGCAGCAGCAGCCATTCAAGTCGCATGCATTAGTAGTTAACATGGAAATGCTATATACATAAGAACACTGAGAGAAATTAAAGCAGAAATGAAATGGTTGAATAAGAGATAAAAAAATAATTTTTTTTGAAAAAATTTACGATTTTTATTTATTTTTAACAGGGTACAATAAGGTAAAGTTGACCCTAAATAATAATCAGAAAAAATCAAATAAAATTTTCAAAAATAAAACGAGTACAAAGGATAGATATGAACTAATGCACGTCGCTAGCCCGGTGGTAAACTTTTTAATGATATTCACCGACCACATCAAAAACTTGACAGAAGCAGGGATTTAGAATAACCATTGAAGTTCACATAAAAGTAAAACCTTATTTTATAAAATCGAGTACCGTTCACCAAAAAGGTGCCTTGTATAGGATTGGTCATGGATGTTCGAAGAGGCAAGCCAAGATGATTTAAGATAGAAGATTGCGTAGACCGTTCGAAAGTGAGAACCTTAGACACTTGAACGATCAATCCTAGTTAAATAAGATCTATCTATGTATATTAGATCTGGTAGATACGACAAACATGATAAAATAGAAATTAAATTATTTACTTTTGAGGTTTTATCGAAAACTGCCGGGATGGCGCCAAGCTTTTGAAAATAAATTTTATAAACGCGCATTTCGATCTTAAGAGTATTTAGAACTAAGGCTATAATCCAGGAAAATTAGTGTTATATCGGGCAATTTAAAATATAGCAATTTATTTGGAATGCGGTCAACGAACCGTCGCTAATCGTTCGCTTTATTTGTAAATGCGAATTATAAACCAAAAGAAGTGCAGACTATAGAAACGTTCGCGGGGAACGATAGAAAGAACGAGATAGCTAGAGGCCACTCGGTGTAACGTTAGTTAAAAGAGTCTAGCTGTAGAAAACAATAAACAAAAATGACGAAGACACGCTGCATCTTCATACTAAAAGGCATTTTATTATATTCAAAAAAATATGTATGCGGTTCATAAATATTGAGTACAAATCTCTTAAAATAAATAACAACAAAAATGTTGTTAATCATGGTTTTATGTTTTGAGGCTTAGCCCCTACAAATTTAGCTATTCTGTTCCATATTTTTGCCACTGTTATATTCAGTTATTAATGATGACACTAGTCCACAAATTTAACACTTTTTTCTCCAGAGGTGACACTTATTTTCTACATATGTTAGAACAATGCTTCAGCATTCAAAAACCGATTTTTGCTTTATCCTCCCATGGCTAGTTTTGTGTATGGCTATATTTGTGAAAAAATACATTTTCAAATTGTTTAAGTGTGTTCCACACATGAGGTTATAAAAACTGTACTCATTGGAATTTTTTCATCTTTTAAAAATGTCCGCATTCACAAATTGGTAACCTTAAGAAAAAACTTCAGCAGAAAGTGTCTGACGAAAAATCTGAAAAATACAACATTTTGGAGACTTTTCGTACAAATATCGCTATCTCTTTCAGAAAAGCTCTTAGATACTTGAAAAGTTTGATATTTTACATTAGATGGTAGATGAGATTTCTGTAGAGTCCGGTTTTTTATGATACAAAATAAATCACCACGATTTCACGAAATCTCATAAATTCACTATTTTATTTTACTAACTAAACATTTAAGACGTAATTTTGAAACCTTTTTGTGAAAATATCGAAGTACACGAAAAGGTTCGTATTTTTTAATAAAAAAAAAAATAGAAACATTTTGTTTTATCTGTTCACAAAGAGTTTATTTGTCACTGACGGCTCTATCTCTCTTGAAATAAACTTTTGCAATCTCTTAAGTTCGGGTTTCGACTATAAAACAATATGCGGAAATGTAATTTTTTTAAACGTCATGTGGGTTTTTAGATCATATCTTAATAAAAAGTTTACATAATAGATCAAGGAAGTTTCTATTGTATATTGTACATTCATTTTTGCAATGAGCTGGTGATGACTTTTTTTTTATAAATCTTATTGAGCTTCTATGATAACTATGTCAATGATGTCTTTTAAGCTTAGGAGTATATCTACGTGCTCGGTAGCAGAACGCGCGGGAGGATTATGAAATAAAATGGAGAAAATATGTTTTTGCGATATGGGTTACTACTTTCTCAGACGATAAATCTTAAAGGTGAAAGTTGAAATCTCATACCAATTACACAACCAAAAATTAACCAGACTCCCACAGAGTGACATTATAAAATTTAGCAGTGGAGATACGCCATACAGATCTAAGCCATGATACTTGTCGTGCAAAATGCCTGAGAAACTTCATCTGGCATCACTATCTATGGATTGAACTACATCTTGGATCACGCTATCTCTATGAGAGTCTTATCAATGCCAATCTCATAAGCTCGTATAAAAAGAGAACCCCTCAAAGTCTTTACTAGGATTTAAGGTAAAATTATTAAAGTAAAACAAAAACGGTCTCCACCCCCTGCTTTCTTCGTATAGCAACCTCTCCACTTTTTTTCATTTCTTCTTGTAAATTTTTAATTATATGTTTAATGTGTCTACATGCAAATTACGAAGAGATTCCTTACAAAAACGCTTTGAAACCATATTCATAAAATTTGCACTCACAAAACATCTCTAAATTATATCTTATTTATATTACCTATATATATTTTATATTTTTTGAACAACAAATAATTCCGCAAATCATTTATTTGTAGCAACATCTCTAATAGAACCAAATATATTTAAAGCGAGAATGGTCACACTATGAATGATAATTGTGAACAATGTCAGGATATGCTTATTCCCTTTTTGAAGCCTCAATAGTGCGGCTTGAGCCTAGATGATTGTGCTTCCGAAAAGATATCGTAGCAATAGGCGATACGCTGCAGAAGTTGCAAAGAAAGTTTTTAAGGCGCACTATATTCAAATGATATGATATGGTCCTACAATATAACCCTGATTTTAGTGCATTTCGGAGTTGTCAACAAAATTAAAATATAAAAAAAAAATTAGATCGGCATCTAATATTATAAATTATGTTTACAAATTAAAAAATTAACAAAATCAAAATCTAATAGTTTCCAAGCGACCTCTTTTTCACTTAAGTTCTTAAGGAGCTTTTTCAGTTTTCCTCAGCTAACAGATAAGCGTACAATCCTTTTAAATTCCATTTTTGAAATAAGGAGCCGAAAAGTACTTTAAAAAATAATATTGGACCATTGTTAAACAAATATTTTTAAAATGGGCATTAGAGGGCTCAGTATTCCTTGACTCGTTTCTGTGAGGTCACGTTGAGTCGTATAAATATAAGTTTCCAATAATTGTCTAACTGGGAGATAACATTGTTGAACACATTGTAGAGATTCTATACAGTTTATGTAGCTGCCATATCATGAAAAATTTCATCAAAAAGAAGATCGATTCCGTCCCAGGATATTTTAAGAATACAATTTTCTAAGCCTAGTCATGCTATTAAATTTACTCCCAAGCCACCCAAAATTTTAGCCTTATCTTAACATCTGACAGAATTTCTGGATAAAGAAAAGCTTAACATTTTTGCCTTCCAAGACTTATGATTTTTAGGATCGATTTTTTCTGCCAGTATATGTATACGTACTAGTATATAAGCCCCGTGTTGGAGAACCCCGTTGCTGCCCACGGCTGACAGGCAACTTAAATCCTGCAGGCAGGAGCAGTAGCAGCAGCAGCAGCAGCAGCAGCATCAGTAAAAGCTGAATGCCGAGCTTGAAAGCAGCCCGAGCAAGATGCATTGTTTGGCGTAGAATTTAATTTTAGTTTAACTTTGTAATTTATTGATGCCGTATGTCCTCGACGACAAGCAGCAGGACGACAGGACGTTGATGTCAACAACTGGCGAAGACATTGTCGAAATAAACGCGAGCTGCAACTGCAGGAGTTGCGATTGAAGTTGCAGATGAAGCTGTGGCAGTTGCAGCTGGTTGCAATTGCAGCAGCGCTGCCTCGCTCTGACTACCTTCATTAGTGTTTTGTTTGGATTTGGCTGGCCCAAAAGAAACGTGGCCAACAGTTGCAGCCATTTTGTTGCTGTTTGCCATTTTTTTTTTGTTTTTGAGCTAACAACATTTGATGTGGGAGCGCCTGTTCGAAGAGCTTTTTAAAGTTTTGTATACCAAGTTGGCTTTGTTTTTGTTGTTGTTGTTGCTGGTTTTGTTTGTTTGTCTTGCTTGTGACCCGTTTTTAGTGGATTCTTTCTTGCATTTGTCTTCATCGACAGCCAAGTTGTTTGGTTTTTTGGTCTTCTTTTTGGCTCAAAAACTTTTTGACTCGCTTTCCTTGCTGTCTTTGGGTATCAGTGGCCAACTCGTTTGTCTTGTCTGCACTCTGTACGTATACGTAATGACAATTAGAATTGACATACTAGAAATGCTTCAATCCTTACACAGGATACTTCTTACTCAAAGTTGCCTGCTTGTTGCTGTTATTGTTGATTGCAACTAATCCTACAGATTTTTAAGTTGCCATTGCCATTGCAGTTGCAGTTTTTCCGCTTTTCCTACTCTGGTCGTAGTTTGCCTTAATAGCACACCCCTTCCATTAGTTCTTAATGAAAAATGCTTTAGCACAATACGCCCCAGAGCCCTAAAGCCCCCCTCCATAGTTTTGTACTTGTTTTGGTTTGTCTTATGCTTGTTAGTTGCAAGTATTACGTGCTCCAGACTTTTAGCTCCCTGCCCCACCGTCTGTGTATCTTTGCAGCTTTCGGGCGTGTCTTGTGGCGCAGTTATCAGGCGTTGCTCTAAGGCTTTTCAGCGCACTTTTAAGTGCACTTGACGGCAACTAAAGATACCATTCCGGCCTTGCCCTCGGCCTGCCTCTGCGCCTAGAACTGGACTATGCTATTTATAGCATTTAAGTAGTCCAGGCCAATTAATATGTTCACATTACAAATATGCGCTCAATTACGTATAATTAGTCAAGCATGCATAAGTGGCAACACTCTGTTGCCAGCCAGCCATCCAGCCTCATATGGGTTGCCAAGGTGGCGGCCACATCCTCATCCCTCATCCGTTCGTCTATTTTCCCATTAATCCATTTGAGCGTATCGGCTACTATGTCGCCATACCAACAACAACAAAAACTCAAACTAAAACAATACCAAAGATTTGGATAAATGAACGCTGCGACTTGCGGATACACTTTACAATGACCCACAAAAAAAGTGGCCCGGAATTTATCCTAAACTTCTTGAATTCCTAAAAAAAATTGAGATGAACCAGATGGTAATATATGAACCCGGAGGAGGGAACCCGACTTATATCAATATTGGCTCAAAGTATTTTTATTTGGGCGAAAAAATAGTCAAATTGCAGCAAAAAGTCTAACTTGGATAATCCAAATGGTACAGCAGAAGCTTCAAACTCATATAATTCTTTCTAAAATATTCCCTTTCTGAAGTGACCTATGGTGAACTCGATCCTAAATCCGATTTAGATTTTTTTAAGAAGTCCTTAAATTACCTTTTAGAGAATTGAGGCCAAAATTAACTCGAAGTACTTATAAAATTCTGATTGATTTAGGTCAAATTGAGTTTTTTCAAATTTAGTCGCGCTTAAGTTGTGCTCGCTGAGGGACTTTCTAAAAATCTTAAACGCGTTTTTTTGGAACCATGTTTTTCATCAGAATTTCAAGCAGGGGTCTTGATCTATGATTCTGATTCCCTTTATTTAAGGATAGGATATAAGGATATAATTATTGTATGTATTATACTTACAATATAGATTTAAATTTGTTTAATTTGTGTTTTTAGGCAAAATCCTAATTACAAAAAAGTGAAAAAAAAACATATTTTTTCGAAAGTCCACAGTTTAGTTTATTTTTCAATGAGTTTTTATATATAAGCCATAGAGATTATTAATTTCAATGCAAGAGGCTGGAGAACTGAAATTCGCGGACAATGTTCTGCGTGCAGAGACAAACAAGAGACGCCATTTTGAATTTCGTCGAGATGTCCAATTATTGAACAATTAAAATCACATTTAAAACAGGAAGTTTGTAAGTCTTTTCATAGTGCCACAAATATTTCCCAAACTTCGCTTTCTTATCGGCCAAATTTGAAAGAACCTTCTCTTAAAGCCCCGAATTGTGGCGCAATCGCCAGAGCTCCCGGAATATAAAAAAAGAATAAACTTTGTTTTCGTATGTTTCCAAGTCTGAAAATTTCTCTTTTACTTTGTTATTGACATTCTAGGATTTTCGAAGGCAATTTTTTACGACTATGCTTTTTTTACTAGATGAGAAATTTCTCTTATGCAAGACTTGGAACAAGTAAAAACTATTTGAGTTCAGCATGCTATTTTATGGATTGAATCAGAGAAACAATAATTTCTTTATTTATCAATAAATATTGGCATATATAGAACTTGATATCATAAAAATTTTAAGTGAGCGTTTAATTACACTTTTAAACCAATTTCACCAATTCGTTTTCGTTTCATTTGTATTCGTTTTTAAAACACATAAAAATCGTGTTTCGTTCGCACTCTTTTCCGGATTAAAATTAGAAATACAGTAAATACTGCAAAAATTTTTCTGATTTTAACCAAATTCTTTAAATCTTCATTATCAACTAAAATGATTTTTTTGGGTAAGTATATTTTTTAAAGAAATTAAGTCGCTTCGTCGAAATATTCAAAGTTGATAAGACTTAATATCTAACATTGTAAGCCACAATGGGTTTTTAAACACTTTTTTATTATTTCAAAAAACGGTTGCTGCTAAAAATAATAGTTATATCGAAGAATCCAAGTTTTTTTCATCAAAATTGTTATTTATTTTATTATAGCGCTTGATTTGCCTTAAAATGTAAAATTTTGGCTTAGAAAAAAAATGCACTCTAAACAACTATGTAAATTTCAAGGTAATTAACGCGCATAAATTTCTCTCTTTGCAATTAAATCCTAATCGGCTTAGTAGCTTAAAGTTTTAATTTTTGCTTACATCTCATTTATATACGTAACTAAAGAAACTAAGTAGCTGACAAAATAATCATATGTTCGAATTATATAAAATAAAAAGTACTCAGTTTGAAATGTTACAAAGCATATCCTAAATACATAAATACCCCATTCGCAGCTTAAAATAGTCCAAAAATATTCCAAAAAATAACACAGACACAGCTACCGTAGCAACTTTGCCTGTCATGTACATGAAAATCCAATTTCACATAGGTTTCATTAGCTTAGACTGGACCCTGGTAGCGTTTCCCAACACTCGCACTTTTCCATCTTCTTGTATTGCTTCTAGGGAGTCCACTCGCTGTGGCAGTAGCTCAAGCAATTTCGTTTTACGCTTGCCACACAAAAGGTCAAAAAAACCGCAAAAAATAATTAAGAAGTCAGCAAATTTGGCTCTTGACAATGACAACCGCCAACAACAGCAACAACAAACAGTCACAGCCAAAGCAATAGCCATCAAAGTATGGCCAAAAACAGAAGCAGTGTTAGGAAGCAGTGTTGTAGGGGGTAGGTAAGCAGTGTTGAAAGTGGAAGCAGTAACGACAGTAGCAAAAGTGAAATCCAAACAAAGTAAACGCCAACGCTCAAGTCAAAGACAAAATGGCGATGATTTTGTTGTTGTTGCAATAGCTTATTGAAACATTTGCATCATTTGTTGTGTTTTATACCCTTCACTTATAGGGTATATTGGTTATTATAGGTTTGTATGTAACATGTACATACCCAAACAAATTGACCCAATTCTTACAATTTTTTAACCTCTCCACTCCTCAATGACCAATGCTAGTATATGCGAAGACCAACCCCCTCTAGATATCACGTAGTCATTCATAAATCCTTTTTTTTAAATTTGTGGAACAAAAAAAGCTTCTATTATTTTTAGAAGACATTTCCCTATCCACCCCATCTATATCCATGGATCCATGGAAAGTAATATGATAATTATACCAAAGTAATCTGAAGCGACTGAGCTATGTACATCATGGGTGAAGCTAAAAAATTGGAACGCGCATAGATGGGCATAATCGCGGTTCGGATAAGGTATCGGGTTTCGTCATCTTTAAGCAACATTTGCGTTTGATTTGCAGTTTTGGCGGTATTTAAATACTAAAGCCGGCAGTATGCCCTTTCAGAGTAAATCCCCACAATTTATCCCACCACACCGAATGTATCCGATCTTTAATTCAGTGCTGTTATTTTTATTCACTGTACCTAGAATAACTTCGGCCAGCACAGAATATAAATTTCTTCTATTGTCTTAATAGTCTATATTTTTCATAGATATATCGATATTTACCAGAATCGAGCAGCACTGCTGAAGGCAGAAAGAGGCGTGGCAGACCTTCCTTCCACCAAACTGCTTATAATTACCATAGAAAGAAGGCAATAAGAGATTTCCTTTTTATTCACATGGTTCTTTGTCGGTCTGTATGTCCACCTTTCCGTATAAACACCACGATTCCGAAAATTTCGAAATATTACTATTACTATATTACTACAGAACGCGGCAAAAAGAGTTAAGTTCGGTAAAATTTGCAAAACAAAAATTGACCTAAGAAAAATGGTCCCCTTAATCGACCTAACCCAGAGATGAGATAACCACAGTGTACTACTTCAAACGACATTTTAGAACAAGCTGAATTGAACAATGTTGGAGGATATACATCCTATGAACAGGCACGCCATTTTGTGGTATACTGACAGGCCTCTTACCAAAGAAGGCACTGGAGAGGAGTCACGCGACCAAGAATGCGACTCTCAGAAGCTATAGGCATATTTCAGGCAGAAGTGTGTTAGGTCAATGAGTGGACATCAACCTGAATAGGAAATATGCAGACAGGAATATTGCCATATTGTCAGGGGGTCTAGCCGCGATAAATGCGGTGACGCGCTTGAAGATTAATTCAAAGCTGGTTCTGGAAACCAGAGCCAAACTCAACCATCTAGGACAATTGAACAAAGTCTCCCTTTGATGGATCCCTGGACACAAGAATATTTATAAGTTGAGAAACGGGTACTGCAAAACCATTATTAGGGTCTGAACCTTATTGCGGCGAACTCACGACTAGACAGCTGCTAAGAGAAGGTCCATCTTAGAAATCGTATGGACTGGCACGGCTGGTTTGCGGCAAGCCAAGCAACTCCTCGACTCCTATAACCGAAATAGGTTCAAGAAAATATTTCAAATGGGCAAGAATATCTTAGGATACTTAGGTTATCCGATTTAGGATACACTTGAGTACTATTGGTATATCTTAAGATGTGGTGGCCAAACGTCATCAGCAATGCCGACCTATATAGAAAGTGCAACCTGGAACCCATGGCCAACACTATCAAGCTAAGGAAATGGAGATGGATAGGCCACTGTGGAAGGATGCGAAGGAAGTTTGCCGCCAAGCTCTTGATTGGACTCCCCAAGGAAGCCGTTAAAGGGACCGCCCTAAGACAACATGGAGGAGGTCGCTACAAAAGAGGTCGATGAATGCGGAAAATCATGGAACAAGCTAAAATTGCTAGCCAAAAACCGAACCAGGAAATGCTTTATTGAGGCCTTATGCTCCAACCGGAGTTAAAGAAATCGATGATGATGATGACTATTGGTATGGTGAGCTCGAGAACATGCAGGTTTTTTGAGATGGAGGAGGAATCCTCTCTACCTATACTTATAGAGTGTTACGCTCTTGCCAGGAGAAAGACATTCTTCCTCTACGGGCATAGAGTATCGATGCATGACATCATCAGAGCAGACCCATCCCAAATAATTAGGTTTGTTGTAGATATACAGCTTGTTGAGAAGCTCTAGGGTTAGAAGCGAGCATAATAGATACTACGGGTCGCAGTGCAGCATTACCAACTAATATTTTTTAGACGCATTTATTTTAAAAAGCAACAATAGGTTAGGTTAGGCAGGTAATTTGTATGCGGTCAAGACCAACTAGATCCATAAAGAAAAGGTGTAAGTGAGGAAGAGGTCTTATGTAAGACCCCGTTTCGTGGAGTCGATAAACAGAGAGTCAGGCCTGCTATGAACGATTTGTCTAACATTTCTAAGAAGAGTCCCCTCGAACTTATTCTCTGTCGGAAACGTAAATTCTTTCTACATTTAGGCTCCTAGCGCAGCGTCTAGTCCTGCTCTTTTGGAACCACAGCAATAATCCACCTTATTTTAGTACTTTAGAGACTAAAGCAATTCGGGTAGTCATGTGAGCCTAACCAAAAATCTAACCCTTCTCCCAGCCTTATAATCCACTTCCCCTTAAATTCTCTACTAAACGTAACAATTAATTACTATTTTGTTTTTTTTTTGCCAAGCTGCTTTTAGGGTATCCTAGTTTCGGTCAGCAACCCGACTGCTTGACATTTTAGTTATTGCTGCCATAGACTACGCAAAATTGAAAATCTCATACCTTTGACAACAACTACAAAGAGCGAGATCATCCAAAAAACAACAACATTCAAGAGGTCATGAGTAGTTGGTCGTGGCATTGCCAAAGGCATTTGTGGCTTTTGTTGGCTTCTCCATTGAGTTGTCTATGCAGCAGTCAATCAGTCTGTCCGTCCCTCAGTTAGTCAGTAAGTAAGTCATTCAATCAGTCAGTTAGTCAATCATTGAGCTGGGTTTGTCCAAATCAAATGAAGTGAAATCGATGCGCTGCTGAATCTATTCATATGAGCCGCAACGTTTGTCAGCCCGCAGCGAATATGCGGGCTAAGGGCGCTGGGCGTGGCATGCCACACACTGCTCCATGTTGCTGCTGCGTGCGGCAGCTGTCAATGTGTCTATGGAAATGTGAATGCGAATACGTATACGAATGTGTATGTGGATGTGTATGCCATATATTAGAGTGGATTTGCTAACTGATTTTGTTATACAGTTGACTAGTCGACGTGGGCGCGTATTATATGTTGTACTCGATATAGACGAGTCCTCTGATCCAGTGACTCTTGACGGCTTTTTGGCACTGTTTCGAGTGGCATCGCCTACCCCCTAACACCACCTCTAGACAATTGTATTTGTTGACGCGGCTTTCTGACTGTTGGGATTATTACTTCATAAGCAAAAAAGCAGAAAAAATAAAAACAAGCTAAAATCGAACGAAATATTGTCAATTATCAGCATTCTTTGCCAATTGTTTGTATGCCTGCGGGCGGCCCCATTTGTTGGCCATTACATTTGATTTCCAGATTTTCTGATTCAGTTTTTGTTATTCTGATATTCTGATTTTGCGATTTTCACATGTGAAAGTAATTTACTTGAAGCTCATTTACCAAAATGGCAGCAGACACAACGCCGTCAGGCAACAGTCGAATCTCTATTAGCAGTCTCCGAGGCTAATTTGCTGTCAAATACATTGGAAAATACGAGCAGAGTTCATGTACTTCAGCATCTGAAAGGGGATGGCGGCAATACGTGGGATTATCGCGTATATGCTGTGAGTATACCGTAGTGTAATAATCAAGAGTTTTGAGAACTGATGTCACGAATGAAGTTTAGTTTATAACTGTGTTATCCAAGGCTTCTACTGAGGCTCTTGCTAAACCTAACTGGGAAGTTTAGCGCCCAATTTAAACCTGGGATACTTCAAAATCGTATCGGGATTATATATCCGCCGACTGTTCTTTTATGAGATGTGACGTTACATGGTTGCTGAGGTTTCTTTCTCAGTATCGCTGTAGGCTTTCAGTTGTCATAGTAAGTGAAATCCAGTCAAAGATCACGCAATTCTTTTTTTTAATTACGCAATCTATAGGAATTGAAGAAATTTTGTTGCGGAATTCGTCTGACAAGTCGGGATACTCGGTTTAAAGCAACAAACACAGCTGTTCTTCTGTTTTGGGTTCAAAGTCCTGAGATTCGCTGGTATTATTAATTTCCAAGAGTATGCGTTCTTTTTCCTTCATCGCATCCTTGGCGAAGTCTATTTTGTACTTATAAAAGTTCATGGCAAATCGCTCATCTTGAGTGTCATGATTAAAAATGTAGCGTAGCTCACGAGCTGCTTCTTGCAATGGAGGTACGGTCTACACCTTTGATGGGTTTTAGATATTAAGTGCTGGATCTTCAATCGCTGAAGATCTTTATTCTGCTACTGTAGCTAAGTTGCTCGTAGATATTATCGTTGAATCAAATGCGGTAGACGTTATCAACGTACAAAGGGCCAAAGAATTTGGATAGTATTGTCCTCTGAAAATCTGCAAGTAATCTTCCATAAGGGAGGGTCCTCACACCTGATAAGCTTCTTATAAAGAGCAAATTTTGTTTTTCGAGAGGGATCCCTTTTTCTCAGTTGCCTACTTACACCAAAAAAGCTTCAGTTTTCAAAATCCTTTACAACATCAATGGTATATTTTTCAAGGCAATTCGATCTTCTGATCGCCACAACCCTCTACTTGAAGAGTTTTGAAAAATATTCTCCAAGAAAATTTGATGAAATTTGCGCAAACTTCGAAAAAGAAAGCTATAGGAGATTAGTTCACTTCAAGAACTTCTTGGTTTATTTATGAGACTTACATGAGAGTTGAATTGCAGTTTATAAAACGACCTTTTTTATTCGATCTTTGCAGCTAATCTCTTTTAAAAAAAAACGAGTTGCTAATATTTTTTATGTTTAGAGGAAATTGTCTGGGAGGTAGAGAGTAAATGTACCGGCCCCTCAAACCCTTAGCTTGAATCACGACAGAACAACAGTAATTGCACCGGGACCCTGAGGAAACTTCGGGCACGGGGGACACCCCTCCTTCCCCGCACTCGCAAATGGTCCTTCACTCTTAGGAGCTTCGAGACACATTTTTGCAAATGGATATTCGAAGAGACCGACGTGGATAAAGAAACTTTAGCTTAAATCACTAAATCTTAATACAGGGAAGTACTAATGTAAAATGGAAGCTCGAAATTTAAGCTTCCAGTCTTTTCACGTCAAAAAATTCATTAATGTCTGAGATAAGGTTCGTTTTGTTAGGATCTTCGTGGGCATTTCGCCAAAAATTCATCAAATATCATCACCTGATTTGGCTCCGTGTAACTTCTGGCTATTTAGCAAACTCAAGAGGCCGCTCGGGGCTGCTTTGACTCGATTGAGATTATAAAAGCTGGATTTCAGAAGGCTCTGAAGGCCAAGATTTTGAAAACATAAGAAAATACATCATTAATTTTGATCTCAGTAGTACGGGGTCGACTACTTGCTGAATAGCTATAACAATCGTCTCTCAGTTTGTATATTATCAGACCTTTTAACTGTTGTTCGTTTCGCATAATAATTTAATAATTAAAGGGGTTCCGCCGCCTCAAGCTTCCAACGACAATCACCTCCCTGCTTTTTGTAAGGCGGAATTCTATATAAAGACATAGGAATATTGATTCGGTATTGAGGGATCATTTTTAAAGTTTCAACACGAAATATGAAAAACAAAGAAACATCGAGTTTCAAGTTGACACACGTAAGGAGTCATCTCAAGCTTGATTACCATAGCTCTTATATTTTTCCAGATCTAAGTAAACATTCATATACGACGGATGGACGGATGAAAATCATGCAGAAGACAGAGGAATATTGATTCGGTATTGAGGGATCATCGAGTTTCAAGTTGGTACAGGTACGAAGTTATCTCAAGTCTGATTACCATAGCTCTTATAGTCTTCAAGATCAAAGTGAAGATATACATATATGACGAATGGACGGATGAAAGTCATACAGATAGACAGAGGACGGACGAACATGTCTGTATAAAAACTTTTTTTTGCACTCCAAACTTTGAAATTGAATTCGACATCTGCTTCGCTTCGCAACATACACATGCCCGAATATCCCAAAATTCTAAAAATAAAATTAATACGCCTGAAGCAAGCTTATTTCAAAATCAGAGTTTGACCAAATTTCTGATTAAATTCTGACTGCAATGAAAATTCGTGAAATCGTGAAATCCAAATCCACAAACTCGCCAAGAGCCAAACTCTCGATTAGAATGTCAGCGCTTTTGAGGGCACCTGGGCGTGGCAGTTTGGCATGTAATTGAACCGATACGATGTTTGCTTAAACTCTGGCATATTTAAATGCCAAATCAATCCATTGAATGAGTATCTACCAGATACTTCGCTATTACCCCCCCAAATATCGGAATTGATTTCATTGTTGTTGTGCGTGCTGAAGCTTAATATTAATCGCAGCAGTTCAATTTCTCGTCTTTGCATGTAAATACCTAATGTTGTTTTGCTTTGTATCCTCTCTATAAGCAGCAATAGGAGGCAACAACAATGCCTCATGTATTTGTAATCCGATATTTCGTCACAAGGTTGCAAGGTACAGCAAACCTTGGCATCCTACGAATACAATACAAAGCACCTGGGGCATGAGAGGCGGCGCGTAAGTAGAGCATGATGTGCTTAGATTTTTCATAAATAGCCCAAAACCGACCTGGCGTATGAGTAATGCATATGTAATTTGACTCACATAATTTGGCCGTATTATATTCCAAAAGTACCCAATGCTGCTGGCATTTTAATTTGTCGGTCATGCCACTTTAATGTATCGTACATTGAATAAGTATTTTATTACTGGAAATTGGAATTAGATTGCGTAATCGAAAAGGTCAAGTCTAATTATTTAACTGATGAGCGTTAAAAATGGCCGCGAGCCACAAACACTCGGCATCAAATAAATTTAAATTATCTAAAAATAAAATTCAATTCGGTTTTGTTTTCATATCTCTGTCGTATTTCAAAGGTTATAGAATTTGGTTTTAAATTGATTTGCACAGCATAAAATTTATATTCCACGCAGCGCTAATTATAATATTTCGGTCTCTGTTTTATTCATTTATCATTTTCGATAAAATTTATGCAAGGCTAAAAGCAACTACAATGAAAAACCAAACACAAAAAGAATTTGATATGAGAGACCAATGTTCACATACTCTTACGATGCAGAGTATAGTTTATATGACAAATACCAGAAAACTTTGGGGGAAATTTGAACGTTTTTTGGGCTTCATTTTCAGGAATTAGCAAAGAAATTGAACTATTGCAATATAATGAAGAGTTAGAAATGCGAAAACAGTGCATAAGTTAGAGAAGAGTCTGAGAATAGAAGTTCCCTATATTGAATTTACACGAGAGCAAAATGTTCTCCATACGGTTCAGTATAAAAAAATGATTTAAACAAAAACTATACAGACATTTAAGAAAATATGATTTTCGGCTCTTTCGTTTATCTGAAACCAATTTCTTGATCCAAAAAGTCCAGCATTCGCTGGGTTTCTTTCATATCTTACAAAAAAAAAATAGTTTGAAGGTACTTTAGTTACTTCGTTCTTTATACCGAAATGTCCTTCACCTAATCCGCATGTACCTATGACTAGAGACTATAAGATATAAGATTCCAAATTTAACTATACGATGCGACAAGCCGATAAAGCAGTAGAGTCCCCAAAAGATGGTCAGTTTTACACATTTTAGTCCAAAATCGTTGATGGCTCTATGGGTTATCTGAAGTCAGCATTTGGAATTCTTCATAGCCTTAAAAAAAAAGTCCATAATTCAAGGTACTTTAGATACTACGTTTTTTATACCGAAATGCTGTTCATCACCTCTATATGCACCAAGATCTTAGAGACTATAAAAAGTAAAGATTACAAAAGTCGATAATGCAGTGGCAAACCTCAAAAAATGGAAAGGGTTACACAGTTCAGTCGGGAATCTCTAATGATTGGAAAATTTTGTTTCGGACGGATCAGGGGCCTTGAGCAGCGTATGGAACTATCCATGGAAGACGTTTCTTTATTGAAAAAGGGAACAGAATTTAATTACTATAGACAGTTTATTCGCTGGAGGCTAACGAACGCTGAAAAACGACGTCTGCTGGCAAAAAATATTTAGCTGAAATTTTCAGCTATTTTTGGGGAGCTTGTTCTAAGTCATAAACCGAGTTTTCGTATTTGCGGGAAGAGACTTGCAATACCTCCCAGGCCTTTGCTAGATATCCCAAATAAGACTTAAATCACGATCGTAGGTCAATTGTTTCAAAAAAAATTACTGCTCAAAATTAAAAAATGGAAATCCTTGAAAGTTTCATTGACTAAGTATTTTTTCCAGCTGGAACTTTGCTCAATCTACAATCCTATAAATTAAAATAAACAAATGAAAATATCAAATATTTTAATGAAGATCAACACTTTCGTAAAATATGATTTGATTTGATAGATACAAGTAAATTGGTCAAAAGTTTTTAAATTTTAGTCTCAGTCCATAAAAAGTTTTTCCGTCAAAGTTTCGTTGCACAATTCTTAACAGGTTTTAAGGGTTAAAATACTACCCTCTAAAGATCTTAAATTAAAAAAAAGGGAAGCTCAACAAAAATTATATATAATCAGTCACGGATGAAATAAAAAAGGATCGGATTCAAATTATTTTGTTAGAATTCTTGCGCCTTTTTTTCAGTCTATTTAAAATTATTTAACTTTCACCATCAATTTTTTAAAATATTTTTTTGTCCTTGTTATAAGATCTACAAATGCAACATATTTACTTAAAAAAAATATAAATTTTTTCAATTTTTTTAAATATTTTTTCTATGTTTTGTTTTTTTTAATTATTATCATATTTTATTTTGGGCTCAAATTTTTATAGAGGATACGATTTTTTTGCAAAGTGAATTCTTATATGATTTAGTCTATAGGAAAGGGTTGTCAGGAGATGGTTAAATTATCTCAACTGAGTCTATATAATGGAACCGTCCCTACAAGTCTTTTGCGAATCTGTTGGAATGGGCCATCTGTCTAACATGGTACCTACTGGAGAGTTTCTTTTTCTCATCTTCTACATTACTTAGATTAAAATCAGGATGTAAATTATTAAGCCTTCGCATCCACAGCTTAGACGGATTAACTTATTTTCTTTGGTTCGGAACGTGTTGCGATTTAGTAGTTATACCCCTAATATGAATACCATTTCTCCAGGTAGGCACTATGATCTGGTAGTAGAACATCGTTTTGTAGCGAAGAGAAATCCTCTGAATTGATATGTGTTATTATTGTATAAAAAACCGTATAACTAGTTTTTGATCTAAATCAGATTAGAAACTTATTGATTTTTTCAAATATTTTTTTTAAATAATTCAAAACCGGTGAATAAATATACATTTTTTTTAAATACCGAGTAATTGTTCCTCCGATATTTTTTTCGATTTTATTAATGAATTTTTGAGCCACTTTTATGTTTATTTGTTAGGTTCAGATTAGCTTTACAAAATTTTAAGTTTCTTATATTTTTTCCCAGTACTGTATACATTTTTTTGCAATTTTCCAACTATGCCGTACTATGTTTTAATAATACGTGAATCCATAAGGGGAACTATATAACCCCAAAATTCGACAAATTTAGTCTGTTTATGTAAGCCGTAGCTATCGATAAACATTTTTTTACCTGCCCTACCATGACATGTATAAATTTATTCAAAAATCGTTACTGAAAAACGATTATGAAAAAATTTCTTTACACCACTTATACTAAGCCCAGTAACAATTTAGTCTACATTTTTTTCAAATTTATCTTTAATTATATAATTCCGTGATGCATTTAATGATGGCATTCGATAGCCATAAAAGTTACTAAAAAATATTTAATAATTAATATCAAAGACTGACAGAAAATATTGCAGAAAAAGCGCACATTTTTTTCGAAAATTGATTTGCATTTCGATAGAGCTTTATTATTTAAAAAAGAAACATTTAAAACTGCACCATCATAGACCATTTTTTTGTTTTTTTAAATAGTTAAAATACTCCGCTCGATGTAAGAGCAAAAAAATGAATGCATGCATGTTGCGTATACGCAGCGTAAAAACTCGTTTATGAGTATAACGACGGGGTGCCATGACAGCCCCCATTTCGCCAGAGCACAATGTCAAAAAAAGGAAGAAAAGCTGTTTAGCACTAAATGTGTGGAAAATATACGGAAATAAGTATTCACATAGAGTTTGGACGTTATAGAGAGAGAGAGATACCAAAAAACAAGAAAATCAACAACAGCAGCTGCTGCTTGAATAGGGGCCGGAACTTTAAATGGATTTTATGGAATCCTTATTTGAATACACACAGAAAATGAGTGGCATTAGTGGTATATGCTGTTGACCAAGCGAGTCAGCCATCATGTTGCAAATATATGTGCGTACATGTGAGTATATGTATATGTATACAAATATGTTTGGGTGTGTGTGTGTGTGTGTGTGCACATAAGTGGTGGGCATAAAAAGCATGTTCTATGCAGTCGTTTAGCTCCAACCGCAACATAATGTCGAATTCCGAGCATCTTCTGTGTGTGTAGCTGTTGGTTGAGCTCTTGGTCAGTTTATGTGTTTAGGTCAAACCAGGAGCAGCTCAATCCCGAAAACCAAGTCAAAATATAAACGAAATATGCAAGAGGCAACTGAGTTTTTGTGAATCTGTTGGAAACATTTTGGTATTTTGCATAAAAAACCAATAGACTTAATAGTGCTGCATATATATAGAATATATATATATTTCTATATCTTCTTTTTTTCGGGAGTATCGCGTGTCTATTATATTAAAGCTCAGCGCTCAACTCTAAATGCGCATTAAAGTTGCATTTTGGCCCGGAACCAAAGTTAACTGGCACTTTATTCATAATTTGCATTTAAATGCAATATTTATTAGCACAGTTTTCACTTTGAACCAAAAATATAATTTAATTGCAGACAAGAAGTTGTATATAAAATACTCCAGCTGAGGCTTCTCCCACAACTTCTCCCAACGCCAACTCAAGTCCATTAGATTGCTTTAATTATTTAGTAGTCTTAAAAGCAACGCTATGCGTACTTTGAGCCCTTTTATATTATTTTTTAACTTGTTTTATTTTTTATTTTTTTTGTATACTAGCAACAAGCGTTTGCATTTAATTATAAGACAGTTGCCGCTTTAAGCCAAAACAGCAAATGCGGCAAGTGCAAACAGCTTAGAGAAAGAGAGAGTGCGAGTGCGAGAGAGCCAAAAAGGATAAGAGCACGAACAGCAAAAGAGAACAAAAGAGCACAAAAAAAAACTTTGCTCAACTTTTGCTGCTACTATTACCAATTGGGCTCTTACTCAGCTCGGCGCGCAAAAAAAACATAATTTAATAACATATATACTT
>JBAMAX010001167.1:0-28151 GCA_037043745.1 Chymomyza amoena
AGTGGCGTAGATAGCTTTTTGATATGGGGGGGGATATGACTCAGAATAACATCCTGTTTTTTTGTAAGTTATATTTTACACTGTGATAATAATCCTCGTTGCACAGTCGTGTACAGAAATTGGTCACATTTTGCAAATTGATGAGTTGCATTATAAAAAATTCTCTTATTATCGAAGAAGAAATTCAAGCTTTCGAGATTTTTTTGCTAATTCATCAATGACTTCGTCTGCTGTGATTCCAATGTCACGATGCATTGCCAGAGCTGCCAAACCATTCAAGCGGTCCTATAATAGATAAATCAGACAATAATTCGAGTTATTATTGATGCATATTCGATAGTATCCAAACATTTAGATGGAACATGATGAACCCACTTCTTTTATCGTGTTCCTTTGAATTGTTTTTATCCGTTTCAAACTTGAGAATGTACGTTCCGCAGTAGACGTAGATACTGGCAATGTAGCTAATATTCTTAGCAACATATTGATATTTGGGAAATTCTCTTCTGGACAATCATCCAGCGCTTTCAACGAATTGTTAGGCTTGATGTCGCCTTTACGGATCAAATACTTCTTCCACATTTTCAACTCGATGAGAGCAGCAGTTGGCCCAGAATCAAGAAATTTTTGATAAAACTCGACAGTTTCTATAAATTTCTCAGCTGCTTTGTCGATTTTAGATAAATCATGCTTGAAGAGCGCCGAAAACCCTTCTAATATATTTTCGTGATCGATAAATCTCTCGCCAAGATCCATGATGTAGAAGTCCAAAAATGGATTGAACACCGTGACACGGAAGTAATCTTCTGCACTCTGAACTTCAGGATTCGCTCGATTTTTTTGTCTGCTCACTTTTCGTTTGTGTTTGATTTCAATGTCCAATGTTTCAGCAATTTTCTTTGCAGCTTCGATAATTCCAGGAAACGTATCTGCTTCTGCTCGAATCCTTTTCAGTTCATCGCGTAAATCCTTGGCGAGATCCATAGCTTGGACCAAGTCTAAATCAACCTTTTGAAATTCTCGACTCAGAGGCAAAGAAAGTTGGTAAATCACAAAAATTCGAAATCCATTGCATTTTCAAAATTTTTCGCGTCAGTTTCCGAGGTTCTCATTTCGTCAAGAGTTTCGTAGACAAACGGAAATAATTCATGAAAATCGTCTACGGCTTCATATTTTGACACCCATCGAGTCAGATTCAATCTCTTCACAGTTTTCACACTTGGAGTTTCATCAGATTGTTCAATAGTGTTCTCTAGAACAGCTCTTCTTTTAGGTGTATGGAAGAAATTGTAAACAATTTCTATGGTGCTCAAGCAGTCTCTGATGGCAGGTACCTTGCTGGTGATAGATATAGCAAGATTCAAAGAATGTGCGGCACAGTGAACGTATAAAGCATGTGGCGCATAATTGTCACGTATAATTGCTTGAACGCCATTATATTGACCAGACATATTCCTCGCCCCGTCGAATCCTTGGATAAGGCGGATGAGGATTATGTTGTTTAACGTTTTTGTTGCCTTCACTACATGAGCTTTGATCGCCCGTATTTTCACTACCCGATGCAGCATACCGAGGTTTTTTCACGGCTGTTTCGACAGATGATTGCGCTTCTTCATTGTCTTCAGTTTTTGGAGGATTGCAAAATGGTTTTACAGGTACTAAAAATCGCTTCATTTTAAGAGAATATAAACGAAATGCATACTCGAAACTGCTCAAAACTATCATATACAGGCTGTATAATACAGCTGATGCAGCGCCGCAGCACGCAGTAAACTGAGAGGCACTGTGACTGACTGAGGTATCACTTGGGAGTCACATGATTGGTCGGTCCGTTAGAAGCGCGGGCATTCGAAACTTTAATGTGCTGTACTGCACAGTCATCGCGTAAAAATCTGTGTTTCTTTTTCAATTTTGAGAGTTTTACCATTAATTGCAGTATTGCACATTGAGACAAAATAAATATTGGCGCTTCAAAAATGTTATGCTTACATTAAAACACATGCCTGGAAAAAATTCGATTTTATCATCTTATAATTCTCAGACCCAAGTGGGGGGATTGATCCCCCTGACCCCCCCCCTATCTACGCCACTGTCTTGTTTTATCATAATGCAGACCAGGGATTGGCAAACGTTTGCTCAAACATATATTCGTATTTAAACAGTCGTTTGTACTTATGTATAATTTGTTCTTATATACTAAACTTTATATTCGAATAGGCCATTTGATGACACGAGGTGCAGACCTTGATGTAGACCATGTCGGTTTTTTGTGGAGCCTCATTCTATTTGCTCATAAGCAGGCCGTAGAGAGAAAATCCGAGATCAGGTGGAAAATGTACCAGCCTCTCTATTATACATTTTTAATCACGACAAATAACACTGAGCCCTTGAGTTAACTCCGGGCTCGGAGGGGAATTCCCCCTATATTAACTATAATCCCTAATGGGAATCTTTTACATACAATTGGCCGTGCTCAAAAACCCGAAAACGAACAATTTTATTCGGATTCAACTTTGCGTGGACTTAATTCTACATTTTTCTATCACAATCTTCTCGTATTTCCTTGATCTTTGTTAGCTCTACACTTTTCGAGGGAAATTATCCACGATTATGTTATTTTTATTACAAGGGAAATTTTTGTTTTGCAAGACATGAACCAATTAAGCAAGACGTGAACCATCTTAAAATTTGGTTTGAGTTGTGCATGCTTCTTTATGGGTTGATTCAGAATAAAAGAAGTTGAAAATAATTGTCGATAATGATTCAACTCGAAATTGAAAATATGAAAAAATACTTAAAAAATATTAATCGATAGAAAATTGTTAAAATGTTTATCGATAACAAAATGTAAAAATAATAAAAAAATTCAAAATATTTATCGGTAACAATTCAACTGTAAATTAGCTTAAATAGAGCCTGAAAATATAAAAAAAATAGTTTTAAAAATATTTATTGATAACAGTTCAAAACAAAAATGACTTAGAGTCTAAAAATATTAAAAGACATATTTCAAAATATTTATTGGTAATCATTCAACTCGTAATTAAAATACATAGAGTCTAAAAATATCAACAAAGATTAAAGACACTTTTAATGAGATGCGTACCCTTTTAAATTGAATTGATAAAATAACCAATTTCTTTTAATTTTTCTTACAATAGAACTTTTGGATTTAAGCCACCTTAAAAAATTCGATTTGATGAAATTAAGAGCACCAAAAAGTTCAGATTTGTCGACTGATTATTTCCAAATTCAAACTTATTATAAAAAAAGTTTTCTTATTGATTCAAAACTTTATTTTTCTAACAAAATTAATAAATATTTGTGAAAGATCCTATGTGCAACCTGTAGGTCCGCTTCGTTATTATAATTTAAAAATTCGCAAATACTGTCAAATTGGCCAGTTCCTAGTCATGGGCTTAATTTAAGGATTTTTTAATTCTTGGAGAGGGTATATTAAACATGATTTAGAAAGAAGTGTAAACTTCTTATAAAATTAAGAAAATAATGATTTAATATCGAAAACTTTTAAACACGTTAGACGTTCCAGAACGAACGCGGACTGAGGCAATAGATACTCGAATAGTCGATGAACTACAGTCAATTGATAATTGATACTTTCTTAGAATTTCTGACATAAAATACGTTGAAATATTTTAAATTCTAAACGTAAGCTACTTTTGTTTTTAACGATCGTCACACTTTGGAATTCTTTTATGTACGTTTAATACACATGATAAAGATCCTTTAGCAAATCGTATGCTTCCTTTTCGAGTTATGTTTTTAAATATCTAGATTTTTATAAGACTTAGAGAAGGGGACATCACAGACCCTAAAAGCTACTTTCAATGTGTTCATCATGAAATGAAGGAAATTATATAGGTATATATATATCTTGACATTAGGACTCCTTATGCGTCCAATCAGATCAAGTTAATTTTTTTTTCCTCTACCACAAGCCCTTCTATATATTTATTGCTTGATATAAAGCATTTACGAGGAGTCTTGGTTCCGATTCTTGAGTGGGTTGCTTTAACTGCTTGGTCACTAGCCTAACGGAATCTACTGAGCCAGTAGGTGACGTAGAGGATATCCAGTCATGCCTTTCGGGACACTTTTGTAGTGAGCCGCTTGCTCAAATCAGGCGTCCATGTTTAGCCGCACCTAACCTGGTAAACAGACGCTTAAATTGTGGATTGTTCTGCTTCAGTATATATCCTCAACTTTACCGCTCTTAGGACCAGTACACGTACTGATTCCCCTCACCAAAACAAGGTGTCAGTTTCCGAGGACGTACCCTTCTACTATTAAGTAATTCCTAAGCGCCATATTTCTTCTTGCAACTTTGTAAGTATTGCAGAAAACTCTTCCAATAAGGATTACTAAATTTCTAATTTTTAAAATATTTTCGAGATCCAAAGCTTAAGAAATGTAGAAGAAGGGCAGATGGGCCGAATTTATAAATGGGGATCTTTCCAAAATTAATTTAAAATAAAGCATTTTATCGGCAAATTGTAGACCTGATATTCTTTTAAAATTCGAAGATCATAGTTGATATTGATTGGTTAGTTGAGTTTATTGAGGCTGATAGGCTCAGGCTCACATCTCCCGGAGTCTGTGGACCACAGGAAAAAAAGAGGAATTAGAGGGTTATATAATTGCCTGGTATAGTTGGTAGGCGCTTAATTGTTCTTTTTGCTAAACGATATTAAGACTTTAAAAAAAAGAGGCATGGACAGATTTAGCAGACAGCGGAGCTTCGTTGAAAATCCAGATACTGGACTTTCAAAGAAGTGCAGCACGTTCCAATGGCAGGCGTTAGACGCTTCATATCTTTTCCGTATCGTTGCTATGATGACAAAAGTCGTGAGAGACTGTGTTTGGCTATATACATATGTTGGATGTATGAATATCTTTTTATATCATAGTGATATGTATATAAGACTAAAAGCTGATATATAGTTTAAGGACCAAGAACTCGCAGCTTTCCTTTTTAACTGCTTTAGTAATAGTGTATCTTCTAGTCAGAATATACCTTGTACCTTTGCTTTTTATTAGCAAAACTCTAATACAGACCATTTACTGCCACAAAAGTATTTTTGGACACTCTATCTATGTATGTAGCTATCTGAAATAGTATCTGAATTAGCAACAATAACATTCCACAGCTCATAAATAAAACTTACACGTACTCAAATAAAACCCAAGAACCAAAAACTGTCAAACTTAAAATCAAGTCAACCAACTACACATAAAAACGGAGCAGTACTTAAAGCTCTAACTGAACTAAGGCGTATGTAGATAGATTTATGTATATATATACTATATACTATATAGTACACATAGCTATCTATATACACGTGTTGCCGGTTCTGTGGCCAAGGCCATTGTATCTATCAGGTTAATTACCCGCAATTGTTAATCCTCGTTGGCATGAAACTGGCTTACACAAACAGCTAACATTTATATAGTATAGACTATGTATGGATTACCAAATGTAGGGACTCGAAACGAAAATTGGCTCAGCTTTAGGCCTGACAAATGCTTTTTTTTTAATTTTTTTTGGTCATAATGAATTCAATTATTGTCACTTGAGTGCGTTAAGTATGCGTGTGTTGTTACCAAAGCGAATTAATAGCTATGTATCTGTTAGATACATATGTACGATATAGTACGTCAGTCAAATGAAATTAAAATATTTGTGCTTCTTGTGCAAAAACCCAAACTAGTTTCAGAGCAATACAAAAAAAAAAAGTGCCCGAATCAAATCAAAGCAAAAGTTAGCCCGAACTCCCGTCATATAAAATGTATATAATATAGATTTAGCCAAAACCAATTCACGTCAACGATAAACGTCTTGAAAGCTACGTGATTATATTGCAATTAAAATTTTGTATATAAAAATAAAATATAAAAAATAATAAATTAAGTAAAAAAATCTGATTGACATATTGTCGCAATGTGCGCTTGTTGGGTTGACTGCCTCAAAAAGTTCGTTCTACACAATTCAAATTCTAATTTATTAAATTTTATTTTAAGATAAGTGCGCAACTTTTTGAGGCTATTGTTATTATTGTTGTTGTTGTTGTTCTTGTCGGGGCGCGGCTTTCTTTGGCCATATATATATACAAGTAAATATATATACTACAGACGTACTTACGTTTTGTGCGCTTGTATTTGTTTGTTGTTTATTTAAGTTTTTTTTGCTTTATTTATTTTTTTTTAATTTAAATTTTATGCGCCTCTCTTTTTAACGTGCCTGCCATTTGTTTGCGCCTATTGCTATACGTACTTAGTTTTGTGCGCTTGTATTTGTTTGTTGTTTATTTAAGTTTTTTTGCTTTATTTATTTTTTTTTAATTTAAATTTTATGCGCCTTCTCTTTTTAACGTGCCTGCCATTTGTTTGCGCCTATTGCTATACGTACTTACGTTTTGTGCGCTTGTATTTGTTTGTTGTTTATTTAAGTTTTTTTGCTTTATTTATTTTTTTTAATTTAAATTTTATGCGCCTTCTTTTTAACGTGCCTGCCATTTGTTTGCGCCTATTGCTGCTTCATTCTGTTCTGTAGCGCTTAATTCTGGCTGTATATGTGTATGTGTATGTATGCATGTGTGTGTGTATTTATAAACATGTTTTTTCACATTAATAATACATTTTTATTCGCTAATTTAAATGTTGTTTACTTAAAAAAAAACCAGTTAGTTGCGAGCACTTATATACATGTATATATGTATATATGTATATATATCACATACATACGAGTATGTAAATTGAACCACACAATCACACACTTGGGTGGAGCTTAAGTTTTGGTATTTGATAATTTCTTTTGCGTGCTTTAGATTGAATTTATATGCTTACAGTATTCTATATATACTTACTTCTAAAGAGGTGTGTACTTGTGTTAGAAGGCTTAAAAGATACTTAAAAAAACTTGGGCTTACTTGAAATTTTATTATTAGAAATCTAGACAACGCTAATGTTTGGCTTAAGAATCTGGGATGTTAGTTGTCAAATCTTTGAGTTAGTCAAAAGTACGAGACTAAGCAAATACAACTTAAAAAATCGAATCCAATATTGAATATGGGAGATCTAAAGACTTTAAGTACCAATGCACATTATGTATTTAAAATATTACATAGCAATAGATTGCGAATTGCACGAGGGTCAATCTGGATGCCAAAACACTTCTATTTTTAACATAAACGTATATAATATAAGCGCAAAATGTGCATATGTAACATGGCAGACCATAAGTCCTCTATATTGAAATTGTCCTAAATTAGGCTTCTAGTTGGAGCAAACAGCATCCCAAATGCTTATCATAAAGATCATGAGATTCATCTGCCAAAAATTTAGTAACTTCAGCTTCCCTTGTCAATAAATTCAAAATTTTATTAAAATAGCACGTATACGAAATGATAGTATGTAGAAATATATTTTTTCGGTTAAAAAATTACTTTAAAAATTAAATTGAACGATAAAAATTTAAGTGCCATGAATTATTACGACTAGAATAAATCCACCATCAATTTTTCTTGATTTGTTCGAAAAAGAAAGAAAGAATAAAAGAAAGACTTTTCGAAAATTGGCTTAAGCGTTTGAAGATGGCTTTGATTTTAATGATTTTTTTTAATAATTGAATCAACTATCAATTTTTTTATTTATTATTAACTACAAAACATAAATGGATTCAAAGTTATAAAAAGAAGTTGATACTCAAATCAACTTGGATTTTCAGACTGGTATAAAATTTATATTTTATATGAAGTCTATTTAATTTTTATGGTATTCTGTATATACACTACGAGCATTTCTGTAGACTCTCTCTCTTCAAACCTTGCTTTGTAAAAGTGTTTCAGATGGACTACTTTATACTCCAATTTTCACTGTAATTTTTAAACAAATTTTCTAGAGCATTTGAAGTTGATTTTTGTTTAAATTTTAATCGCAAAAGATTTTTTTTCAATTTGACTGTTTCCTGATGTATTTTATTATGGTGTTTGCTTATTAATTTCATCGTCATAACGTATTTAATATGAACCATCATTATCTCTGACTCGGCCAAAAGTTCTTAGGAGAGAGATAATACTTAATATTTTCAACATGAAAAATTTCGTGATCGCTTTAATGCAGCATAGAGACATTTTTAGTTGTTTTAATTGAGAACAGAAAAATTTAAAACATCTTAAATTTTTATAATGGATGTTTCGATGGCTAATGTTTGAGATATTTTTAACTAGTCCGACTTTCATAAGCTGTTGTCATCTTAAAGTTTAGGATCTTCGTGTATCAAGTTTCAGGGCAGAAGCTAGAAGTATAATCCAATTTAAAAATTTTCTTGCCTATAAGAAGCTGTCATAATTTCGTTAATAGGATATTTTGAAGATTTAGAAATTTCATAGCAACGGTTGAACATAAAAATGGCTGCCTAACATTGTCTTGAACAGCAAAATTCTAACTTACCTTAAGCTACAAAGGCTATAAGTTTTTTTAAATTTCAAATCGATTTTTTATTTATTCCTTGATATGTAAAACATATAACAGCTTATTAAAGAAAAAAATAAAAATTGAACACTGGTCGAAGCATAAGACGAAAAATATGTTTCCGTTTCTCGAGTAAGGGATTTTTTTCAGGTAGGGTTATCACAATGCAACTCACTTTCAGGTCTGTGCGACGACCGTGATGTTTTTATAACGAAGTGGGCCTTCTCCAGCTTGTGTGGTTCGGGGGAGGTTTTTCATTTGCCTCCTACCACCCATGTCTGCGAGGCCTTCCCTATCCGCCACTTTGGTAATGCGCCCTCTAAGGACTACAAGCTCCCCCGACGTGTCTTAGCAGAGTCAAAAATCTCCAGTAGGAATGCTAAAGAGCGGAATGCCAGGTAGAAACAATTCAACAGTTCAAATTGAACACTTAGACATCACGATTCGATAAATTGCTTCATGTCAACAGAAACAAATTTAGCTAGGGTACCCGGACTTGATTCTAAATCTATTTTCTGTCTGGAAATTTTTAACATTTTCATTTATCTCCAAGAAAATCCCAGGGTTTCCCGAAGTCTCTTTGTATTATCTAGCGTGTTCCTTCTTGAATGTAAAAAATCGTTATATTTATAAAAAACAAATTTTGTTGACGTGAGATTTTATATTCAGTGTATTTAAACATGTACAAAATTTGCAAGAACTCCTAAAAAATTCTTAATTCATACATGCAATAACTTTTTTTTTTATTCCAAAAATATTCAAAATTGATTCTACGATTTGTTTATTTTTTGGTTTTAAGAAAAAGTAGTTAGTAGTAGGGGGAGTGAGGATATTTTTTCGAAAAAATGAACTTTTGTTTGATTTGAAGATTTGGGCCTTTAGGGGAGTATTTTCTTTTTTTGCAATTAGCTTTTCTTTGATTCTAAAAATCAAGATTCAAGAAATAGGCTGTATTTTAAGATTTGTTCAGTGTTTCAGAAAATCAGCACGAATGGTAGGAAAAGGGAGTCATTTTTTATTTATATGTTTTTCTTCATTCAAAAACTTTGACACTTCTACTGACTGTAAATTCAAAAAAAAATAAACAAACTGAGAGTACGGGCTGGCAGGGATCCCCCAGAGCGTTGCTCCCATTGTGTCAGCGGTGATTTTTGGCTCCTTATCAGCAATATATACGGCATATATATATATTTCGTATCTATAAAAGCGAAACTCAGAACTGCTCTTCCTATCATAAACAATTTAAACGTTTCGATTAAACAACATGAAGCTCTGCGTATTGTGTAGTTTCCTCTTGGCTTTGTGCGCCGTTTTGGGAGCATTGCCTCAGACGCAGGCCTCCTACCACACTGGACCATTTAGAGGAAATCCAGGAAATCCTCCACCACGCAATCCTCTACCACGTCCGTATTACGCTTAAATAAATTAACTTGGAGAAAAAATTTGAATTGCTTTCTTGTTTGGGGGTACAGCTCGGGGACACAGCTCTTCCACAATTGTTAAAATTTATAGAGCGACTTCTACAGACGAGTAACCCAAATGGATCTTCTTCAAACTTTAGATCATCATGAAGCTAGTGTCATCTGCATATATAGCATATGTATAGGACATATCAGAAGGTGGCTCACACAACTAAAAAGTTAAGAGTGCAATTTTTAGGGAAATAGGAAAAGTGGAAAGTGCAGGACTATGCCCAACGTGGAAGTCGAATGCACAACCTCTGGGATGTTAGTCTAATCCACTGTCGCTAGGCTATCGAGGGCGCTAGATGATATAAATGGATTATAATTATTTGTCATCTAAGAGCTGGAATGCAGCTGGCCGGACTTAGATATGGTTAAATCTCGAAATTTCTTTATGCTGATCATATATATGGAGAGTTCTAACCCCTTAGTTAATTAAAAACTGTTTCGCTTAAACCTTTTGTCAGTTTTCGAGTGCTTATGGTTTCCAAGCTCTTGAAATACTTTTATGATTTATTCATGTTCACAAAACGAAAAAAAAAGAGGCTTACAAACGTTTAAATGCACACCAAGAGCTTTAAAATGCAACCCTCAAAGAAAATTTAGCATGACGCCCTCGTACAAAGTCCAGGACAATTGAAGTGGCTTCTATACATATGTACAAAGTATACAGCTTAATCAAAATGCGCTAACAAATTGCCCAAAAAAAAAGGGTGTCAACGGGTGCCACGCCCACAAGCAAAAGGCCTAAGGGCGCTAACCTTGTTTAAGGTTCTATAATAAGGCGATTTATAAATGCTTCAGCCATAATGAAGCTTGATAATGTTAAGTATGTGTGTGTGCGTGTATAAATATGCATTTATGTATTATATGTGGTCTGTGTGTGTGTATATATATACCAAGAGCAAGTGTGTGAGTTTATGTGGAAAAAGCAATTGAAATGTGACAATTAGTTGTTGCACTCTTAAAGCGCCATAAGGTTGGGCAATCACAGCGGGATACATAATCAATGTATTGTATATATGTATATAGTTGTGTGTGTGTGTATATACGTATGTACAGCAATCAATCCCAGGCCATTAGAAGCAGAGCTAAGCATTCAGTCAGTCAGACAGTCAGTCAGTCAGCCAGCTGCTTTTTTTCTAGCCGTTGCTGTTGTTGTTTTTGTATAAACAAATTAACAAACTCGAACTGCGGCCATTATGAAATGTATCTTAAAGATACGCAACGGCGACACTTGAGTGCGCATAATCAAATCATAAACAATATTTATATGTAGATATATTTTTTCCCATTTTTCTATTGCTGCTTCGTCGTTTTATGCTAGGCGGCTATTCTATTAATTTCCATTAAGGCCGCGTTACAATTTGTCTACAAACACACAAATGGGTGTATCTGTGTGAGCTCTAGATAGATATGTATCTGTAAGCGTCAATTTGGCTCAAGTATCTGTGGGGTTTGCAACTGTACTTTTCTGTTTTAATTTTTCGTCGACGTTTTGTTCGCCGTTGCTCGCTTGAAATTCAAAGACAAATATCTATTCGAAACTGAGTACAAGCATTTTCAACTCCTTTTCATTTCATCATGCCCATTATTTATCAAACTATATATGTGTGTGTGTGTGTGAGTATCTGTGTGTAGCTCTGAATTGTATTTTGCATCCCTTTTGCGCTCAGTCATTTTGGTACACTCAAAACAGCTTGAATTGAGCAAGTAAGTAAAAAGTATTTGTATTTGTATCTGCATTTCTCTATGTATCTGTATCTGTAGCTGTATCTTTACAGCCTGTCGTGGCTGCTTTTTGTCATTGTTGTTGCTGTTGTTGCTGTAATAATCCAAATTCATGAAGATGGAATAGAAGCAGTCAAAAAAAAAAAAAAAATACAAGTAGACGCATATTTTAAGAAATCATTTCTTGATTACGACGTTTGAAAACAATTTGTCTTTACTCTTTCACTTCACTTCAGTTATGCGCTCTCTCTCTCTCTCCAAGTTCGTATCCTACAGATACTTTACATATATACTCAAGCTCAAGAAACTTGCCTGACTTGGCTTGACTTGACTTTGACTTGTCTTGACTTGAAATTGAATTCAATTCTACAACAGTTGACGACTTTGAGTTTGAGACTTACTTTTTCCATTATTCTTATGCCCATTTTGATTGCCTCTCTTCTTGTTGTTGTTGTTATCGTTGTTGTTGTTGTTGCTACTTTTCCATTGGCTTAACAATTTCAAATTGAATGAATTTCAGAATATCTGTCGTTTGGCTGATAAAAACAAATTTATAATTTTCCAAATACGAAAATTAAATAAAAGTATGATGGCCATTGTCTAAAGTTAAATGAAAATTATTTTATCATAGCATACAAAACTACACTGAGCACAATCAATGGGGGTTGCCTTAATTAAAAGATGGTGGGAAAAAAATAACTACCTCAAAATTGAAATTCCAGTTTTTTATGGATTTTAACATCTTCCCTTTTGGTTTTTTTAACTTCAGGTTTTACAAAAATATTTTGATCCTAATTTCCCCCATTTTATGAAATTAGTACATCCTTTTCATTTGAGCTTGTTTGATTACATTCTTAAACTTATTGATAAGCAAGTAATTTAAGAATTTAGCGTAGAATAATCAAAGCTATATTCCATAATTAAATTCCGAGACATGCTCAAAACCGGTATTACATTTTATGTACTATATAATATAAAATTCCACTAAGAACTATGCAGTCTAGTGTGTCTCTTCCAAGGGGTCAACCTTACCTAACCTATAAGATAAAATGTAACGAATCCCTTTTTTAAATGAAAAATCAAGAAGCATAAATATACTAAAAGTTAGTACAGCCAAACTTTCCTACAGCAAATTCTCACGGGAGCTAAATTTTGATTCATTATATAGAGAATTCATTCTGCAGAAATCCGTTAAAAAAAGATCATAAGAGCAATGTACAGCAATGACAGAAATTGGAAATATGTTAAAAGTCGTTGCAGATGGTTTCGTTATATGAAAGATCTACTATAGGTTACTACACTTTTTTTTTACGTTTTTATAAGCTAGATTCAAAAATTCGACAAAAGGGAAATTTGTACGTCTCTTACACATTTTTTTACGTTTTTATAAAGCTAGAATGAAGAATTCGCAAAAAATCAATTTCGAAGTGGCATCCGAAATTTTTTTATCGGTTATACTATGTCTCTAAAAAATGGTCATTTATAAGTAACATTAGGATAATATCATCCAAGGATCAGCTATGAGTAGAAATGTCTCAAAAATATCCTTTGCAAGTACTTTCTAACAAATTGACTTAAAACTTGGAACAATTTTTAATATTTCGGATAATTCGGCCCCAAAGCGCGAAAATTTAAGGGACATTCATTGATTCATTTACACTTTATAGGCATAGCCCGTTTTTCATGCTATGCAATATAAAATCTACAAGGAGTGAACGGAGTCTCATTTTAAGGTGTTCGTTGCAATTTGCGATAAGTGGAGAAAATAAGCGTTTAAAATTTGTGATTATAATTTTGATTAATTACTACTTCGAACATGTTTTTTTTTGATGATAATTAAAAAACTATTCATAAATTTTGAAAAACCGATGAAGCTTCTTGGTGGAGGAAATAGCGAATCAAATCTTAAGAAAATCTTTGTTTTCATATTAGCTTACAAAATGGCCAATCTCCTCTACCACAATAGAGGAACGGCAACCAAAATTGATTTTACTACTTATACTTTTCCTCGTCAATGGCGCGATGGGTGCCGGAAAGCGATGCATGTAGGTGGCAGAGCCCCTGTCTTGATGAGATGATCTCTTTAGATCCCTTATTTTTTATTTCTTAATCTGACGAAATGGGTGGATGTTAAGAGATTTGGATCAAAAAACAATTATTTTTGGGCTCACGAGAAAATCACAATAGTCTTCGGCAGAAATTAGATGAATGTAGATGTAAATGTACCGAAAAAAATTGTTTATGACGAAAAACTATCTTTCACGAGGCACGAACTTATTAAACTGCCTACGTATAAAAAAAGTCAAGAGTGTGCTTTAAATTTTATAACTCGGCCACCCAGCTGTGAGGTCCTTGAGAGAAATCCGAAATTTTAAAAAGCGTTAGGATAAGTGTATCAAGCTTAAAAAAGTCTGGAATTAAAATATAAAACTTTTTTGCATTGAAAAAAAATATCGTTTCCTTAAATGGACACGAACTTATCAAACTGCTTCCTTATACAAAAAGTCAAGAAGTTTTCTTTAAATTCCATAACTCTGCTGGACTTTAAGAAATTTAGGTCGAAAAACAAATTTTTTAGGGCCTTGAGAGAAATCCGAAATTTGGACAAAGTGTATCAAGAACTCTGTGATAAAAATATAAAACATTTTAAGAAAAAATAAAAATTTTTTACTTAAAAAATTTTGAACTTATCAATTTGCCTCGTTTAAAAAAAGTAAGATTTATATTCGTGTCGGGCTTTATTACGTCGCTTTGGAAAGTTCTTCATAAAAAAAATAAAATGATTCACCCGAAATATCGAATAAAATGTTAATACTATCTAATACATCTGTCTAGAAACAGCGTCTTGAGAATAAATGATTCTTTTGGTTTTAATATCGGTATTGCTCCATCACCTTTTTCTCTGATTCAACCCACAAAGTTTTCTCAGTGTAGTATTTTCTCTTTGTTATCAGTTTTGCAACAGCCTGTGCTATTGCTGTTAAGAAATTTTTTTTTGTTTCTTCATGAATGAAAAACATGCAAATGAGAGAGCTCAAGGACCTAGGCCAAGGACACGCACGCACAGACGAGTGTAGTCACAACATTTACACACTTACAACAATAAGGAAAACAACAGCAACAACAACACACGCACATGTGTGTGCTCAATTGAGACACCTGTTGAGGTCGTCTCTCACACACTCACACAAACACACACACGCTGAACGTGCAAAAGGACAACAACCATAACAACAACAACAGCCGCACACGGCACACTCGCTCACGTGTGCCAACGGAGCGGAATGCACAGCAGCCGAGCGAGAAACCCCGAGCCCAACTCCGACCACGAGCACCCGGGACAGAGGCCGAGGTCGCTCACTCGCTCTCACATGCTGAGAACGCGCACACGAACACATTCGATTGGCTTGTCTGTGTGTGTGTTTGGCCGCCAAGGACACAGGCATACAGCAAACGTTCAGGATAACAGACTGTGCGCTTGCGGTGTGTTTTGTTTGTTTGTTGTTTTTGTTTATTGCTCCTTTTATTTTTTTCCTTTTTCGCTTCCTTTTTGGGCCTCTTTTTTTTCAACGAAACATGTGCACGTTGCTGTCATAGGTCAGGAATAGTAGGAATAAGCACAAATGTGAGTTGGGAAATGGATAGTAGCGATAGTTGTATACTCTATAATAGGTGCTTAATAGGGAGGGTAGGAAGTGTGGGTGCGGTCGGAAAGTGTATGGGATTTTTAATCATTTAAATGAAATTACTGTAGATTAGAACTGATTCGTGCGAGCCTTAGAAAAGGAGTCTAAAAATATTTTATATGATTTCAAACTATTTTGTGTCCAATGTAAATCCAAGTACATGGGATATTTAACCATTATAAAGACTTGTGGTATGTCTTAAAGATGTTCGATGATTGGGTTCAGATAAAAGAACTGGTTCGTGCGAACCTTAGAAAATGTTTCTTAAAATTTTTTTTGTAGGATTACAAACTATTTTGTGCTCAATGTAGATCCAAGTGCATGGGATTTTTAAATGATAATATCGACTTATAGTATGTCTTAAAAATGTCTGATTGGGCTCAGATTATAGAACTGGTTGGTGCGAACCTTAGCTAATGTTTATACAATTATTTTGTAGGACTACAAACTATTTTGTGGCCCATGAAGATCGAAGAATAGTTCAAGCTAATTAACAATATCGTATTCTGGCATCCTTAAATGGGATAGTCATACCAAGAAGACGAAACTCGATTAATTTTTTAGACTGTATTCCTATCCATTTTTTTTTATGAAACCAATTTTTTTTTTAATATTCGACTTGTGGCTCTCTTTATAATGAAAAATTTAGCATAGCTATAGTGTGTGGTTCGTCTCAAAATGGCTTTTACGAAATCAAAGCTGTTGCTTACTTCGATTTAGTAAAAAGGACTTTTTTTTAAGTTACACAAGTATAAATAAAAGAAATATATTTTTAATATCAATGAAATTCATATTATTTGATAGAAAATAGGTGTAAATCTAACGAATAATTAAATGTCAAAAAGGTTGTCAGATAAAGCTGCGTTGGCAACTCAAAGTAGTGAACCTCAAAAAAAACACGCTGTACAATCTAAGCCCCATTCCGAAAAATAAATCCTTTCATCTCCCCGATTTGTTGGCTTCACGAACTTCTTTGGTTCTAGATATATCTTAAATTCTCGAAATATCATATATTCAAAGTAACTCCCACCGCCTTTGACATCCCTCTCCTTAATTCTGCTATACCCTTTAAATGCAGTGTATCAAAAACTGACAAAAATACGAGGAAACATAAAAGGTAACTGCCACTAAATATGCAACATAATGAATTTATGTGTCTGGGGAAGAGGAAGACCAACAGCAGCATGTTGCCTGTGCCAGTTCAGTTAGGCGTTGTGGGCATGTCACAACATTGACGGGTTGTCTGACCATCGTCATGCTGATAAGACCGACTTCAACAGTTGGCCTGCTGAGTTGACTGCGGTCTCACTTGGGGTTTGCAAATGAGATGAGCAGCAGTAGCTGAAGTAGGTGACAAGTGGATTACTCGATATTAGAGTACTTATTGCAAAATGATGCTGGATATGATGTATAGGACTTCACAAGAAGAGTTGCTGACTTTGGCAAGCAGTGTGAATGATAGAAAAGTATGTACCACATGTCAAGAACGTCTTAGTGTTTTGCGTTCTATTAGCTATGGTAGTAAATCCCAGGAGTTATATGATTTTCCCATTTAAAATAAATGATGGCTTTAATATTTTTCTCTAAAAATGTACTTTGAATTAAATATTTAAGAGACACAAGAAATTTTGCTTGCTGTAATTTTCCAAAAGAGAGGTGAACTAAAAAAAAAATTTGTTAAGGTAACTTTCAAGAAATTGAATTCTACTATCGAAAATATAACTATATAATTAGTAACATTATTTTGTTCTCTAGGTAATGTCTCTTTGGGCTCGAGGATTCTATTTTTGATATTTATTTTATTCGTTGAGTGCCACCAGAGGGCGGTTTTGTCGCTTTTGTTTGGAAAATTGACGTTGATGTTACGAAAATGAGACGCATTTTTGACATTTTAATAATGCACTTCATTTTTGATAAAATTACTTTTTCCTATGAGTGCCACCAGAGGCCAATTTTGTAGATTTTTTGCAAGGAAAATTTGCGAAATGTTGCGAAAATCGACGAATACTTGATTGTAGGTGTGTGTAAAAATGTGTAAAAATAATCAGCGTTGAACATTTGAAGGTTACTGGGTTTTAGGCGAATACCCATTGACAATTAATACAACATATAGCGGGGAATATTTTGGGAGTACAGGGTATCGTCTATAAAGTAATTGTTCCTTATATACAAAATCTGTACTATAGAAATTAGTTTTAAGGAGATAAAATGAGTAGCTAAAAAACGGTGTATGTTAAAAATTGGTGTAGATAGATTCCTTAAGGATAAGCTTTATTAAATTAAATTTATAAAAAAACTTTTTCTCAGCACTTTAATCGGTATACTGCACGTTACTATGGCTTTACATTTTCTCGAAAATCGGTACAACAAATTTTGAAATATGAATACTATTGTTTGAAATCCGTTTGATTTTTAAAAAATAATCAATATAAAACCTTGTTAAAGTATCAGATAAGACGTTATAAGGGCTGGGGCGCATCTTAAAGTAAAACAAATTTTCATCTAAACTTTTTTTTAGTATATTAATCGCTAAAACTTTACCAAGGTTTTACATGCTCACGAACATCGGAACAACAAATTGTACAAAAAAATATATAATTTTATTTTTTCAGTAATTTCTTTGATTCTTAGGAAGAATCATTATTGAACATTTTTAAAGTGCCAGATAAAGAGTAATAAGGAAGGGTGAGATAACAAATTTTTTTTTAATTTTATAGCCTGCAACATATAAGTTAAATTTTCATAAAAAATTTTTTTTACAAAAGTTTAACTAATTTTCTTTAAAAAATTATGACGAAAAATATAAAAAAGTGAGACAAATTCCAGATTTATTGAATTTTTAATCCTTATTATTATTTTTAAAAGTAAAACTTTTTAGGCACCATCCGATGGTCAATATGTATAAGGCAATAGATATAATTAAGACAGTCCAAACAAGCTTATCGGACCCAATATTTTGAAGAAATTTCTTAGTAAACTCCGAGTTATTTTCGGCATACTGCGAAATCGCAAAATAAGTACTATGGGAACCTCAAATTTAGACTCAAAAAGAAATCTTTCTATACATATTTACAGATTGTCACGGTCTAGCCAGCAAAAGGATATATCTCTTTCGAGCAAATACAATCTCAATGCACGATTTCGCCGCCTATAAACATCCCAAAAAATTAAGTTTGTTTCTGAAACTAAATTGGCTGAGGAGCTGTAGGGCTATTAGAGCGCAGGATCTTTGGGTCGCAGTGCAGTTCGGACCAGACAGCTGGAATACTCCAGACAAAAAAACGTTTTCCAAATTGGCATTAGTTCAAATTTAGGAACATTTGTTTTCCAAAACACTATAATATAGTGCATAAATTGTAATTTTCGTCAAAGATTTAAAAAATAAAATTTCAAAAAATTGTTTGTCGTGAAATGTTCGTTCGTATATTAAATAAATTGGCTTTAGTTTGAAAATCTTATCGATACTATAAACTCCTTTTTTATCATTACAACATTTGGAATATGGATCCTAATTCCTAAGAGTCAGAGGCGACACACACGGAGATAGATTTTACTGCCAAACTAAATACCTCTTAAGGGATCGTCCATAAACTACATATGTGACGCTCCAGGGGGCGGAGCATGATGATTATGAATGATCCTTATAATGCCGCAGAATTTGTTGCATAATGAACATTCACTTCCATAATAGCTCTGAGTTAAAAAAATTTATTTTGGGGATGTTAGATCCTATCATAGCCAATGCCTTTCGAAAAATAATCATGCTGCCAATGCCATAGAATTTGTCGGGGAAAAATGTGACATTTGAACAACTATCCAACTCTACAACTCTGAGTACAACCGGAAATAATGTTGGGGATTTTTAATTTCTGTCAGTCATAGCTGAAACGTGCAAAAAGCAATCAAGATGTCTAAGAAAAATTACCCTAACCTTCAAATACGTCAGATTTTGTATTGAAAACAATTTCACGATCTCGCATTTTTTTTTATTGAAATTCAAATTAATTTCAAGGATTACACAATAAGCAAGCTAGAGATTATTGTTTAAGCAAACACATTTTATAAGAGAAAGAAAATCTTTCCAACAATTAAACAAGAAATGAAAGGGATAAAAAAAAATCAAAACTACAATTGGTGCTGGAAATAAAATTTCACAAAAGGGTGACGTGCTGAGAAAAACTGCAAATACAGCGAAACAATTAGCTATAAAAGAAACACCCAAAGGCAGGGAGTACAGTTAAAGAAATTATGTTTTCTTTAGAGTAGAGCCGAGCCTGTTCTAATATATTCCTATTTCACCCCCTTGGAAGCATATATCTTATATGACAGATTTCGGAAAAAAGACAAAGCATATCCGTGTGCGCCTAAATACATATGCGTCTATCAAATGACAGCTATACATAATATATAACTACATATATACTACGCAATAAATACAACAATAAAAACGTTAGGCATAACTCACCAACTTTTTGGACTACCTGAGTTGAGTTCCAGTCTAGTAAGACGACGACGACGACGTCATCAAGTTCTGTGTAAAATTTTTGCGTCTTGTGCAAACAGACAAAGCGGCAGCGCAGTAGTTGTAGATACTCGTACATAGATACAAAACACGTTTTTGCTTATCCTTATCCTTTTTTTTAATGGCTTTGGATGAAAAGGGGCGCACATAAGGACTAACTGCGCCTAATGCCAATGCCAAAAATCCTCAGACCCAATAACAAAGTCGAGGCGAGGCGAGGCGGCTGTGTGTCGTATTTCGCTAAACACTGGAATAATGAAAAACGTAGTTTTTGGCCATGCGTAGTTTAGGAACCATGAAAAATTTGTAAGAAAAACTAAATACATTGTGTATGTGTGTATCTATGTTTGCGCATTTATATTTCTGTGTGTTTGTGTTATAGTTTAGAAGCTGGCTTCATTTTGGTTTCCTTTCTTTTTTTTGCCATTTTATTATATTGCCAAATGACAGCAGCTGTGCGGCATTTAATTTTCAGTTTTGTGTTTTTGTCTGAGGTGTATCTGTAAGATACAAATACTATGCATAGGCTGGCTGGCTAGCTGGCTTTTGTTTGTGCATGACGGTGCTATGTCTGGCTATAGATTATTTTAGTTGCAGTTGCTGCGTTTATGCACAGGATATAGACAGATCGAATTTCACTCTAAGGACTTGGATGCGCTGCTGGACAGGTGGGCTCAATTCTGCTCAATCATGCAGTTGACTAGCGAAAGATAGTTTTCTCGCTTGGAAAAATAAAACTTTTTTTTTGGAATTGCACAAAATTTTTAGTATAAATGCGCAAAAATCATGATTAAAGCAATTAAAATGTCCTTCTGTATCTATTTCATTAAAATCCTGTCTGCATTCAGCAGAACTTTGCTTCAAGCACTTGCCTTCAAGCCTTGTTGGCTTAAATAAGCTGCTGCAAGTGGCAACGAGAAATTTTCTTCTCGAAAACTTGTGTGGCCTAAATCGTGGTCTTGAAACAATGAAATCCAAGAATCGGATTAGTTGCAAATGTATCTCGAGTTTTCCTTCGAATCAAGGCACGTAATGTACTTCACAAATTTTGGTTGCAAGAGCCAAAGGAATTTAATTCGAAGCAAGGTGCAAAAAAAAGTTTTAAAAATGTGTGCTGGTAAAATAATATATAATTTTTTAAAACCAAGTTGAGCAATATGCATTGTATGCTTATTTTTTAACGAATTTTTTGAATAATGTTTGGATTAAATTTTTTTATTTTTCGAACTTCAACTTTTTTTTGGGAATTTTTTGAACTCTTAAAACATTTTATCAATTTCTGTTTTAAATAAATTTCTTAAAAATTGCTAATTATATCTAAGTAAGAAAGGATAGAAGCTCGAACTCTTTATTTTATATATATTTTTATATATATCGGCGAAAATAAGTGAAGTGGGCCACTTTTTTGGCGACCTTCTCCGATTTTGATGATTTTTACACAGTTGGTAGAGCTGCTAGCCATTAGAAACCACGCCCAATTTTATTGCAAAATTCCGTTTATTTATGGAGTTATCGATAACTGAATATCGGTTTTTTCATTTTGGACTTTTTTTGATAAGCCATATCTTCTAAACGAATAAAGATATTGACGCGAATTTTTTTACTATGACAGATAAAATATTAAATTAAAAAAAATAAAATGGAATTTTTTAAAAAAATTTTTTTTTTAATTTTTTATCATTTTTAATTTTAAATTTAAAAATTGAAAAGTGTTATCCCACTTTTGAAAAAAAGTGTGAATGTCATTTTATGCGTGGAAATTCGCTGAAAAAGACGCAAAAATAAAAAGAGTGTAACTCGTAAAATTGTAGAAGTTATGCTTATTTTTGTGATGGCACCTCGCATTTTCGCCATAGTAAACAGTCATCGAAAAATTACACAAAAGCATAACTCTTTGGAATTGATAGATAATAAGTTCAAACTTGACATGAATAATGATTTTGACATTTTAAGATGAACTTTAAAATTTCCAATGAGTATCATGACCCTGTCTCCAGATATTTAAGGTCAAAGGTCACAAAAATCGGTTTTTTGCAAATAACATTTTACCAATGCCCGCTTCACTTATTTTCGCCGATATATATATTATAATTCACAATTTATACGTCTAAAAACAAAACAGGTTTTCTTACTTCTAAAAATCTTTTAAAACGCTTAGGTTTTATAAGATACATAATTCCTTATACAAAAAAATACGCTATATAAAAATTCACAGGTCGTTATAGAGAAGTTTTACTGTATTTAGAAATGCCTCATCATGAAGTTGGTTGTATTTTCTGCTGTAAGCTTATAGAATGGTAAGGAAAGATGCAAAAAAAATTTTGTACCTCTATTTAGATTTAATTAAAATTAATTTTTTTATCATATTTTAAATTTGACAGAAAATTGAAATAATTTAATTTGTTTTTTAACCTGGCGGCTTTTTTTCAGATTATATGATATGGATACAATAATAATGAAATAATAAAACTAGAAAGCTGTATTTGTGCCCATTTTTTTTAGTTATTGTTATTGTAAAGAACTTTTAATAATTTTTAAGAATACAATCTTCAGTTGAAAAGCTAGATTTGGAGCCAAACTCTGTTTATAACATATTTTTTACCTGTATAAAATGAAATAACAAGTTTTGGAGTTAAGTTTAAACGACTAAATTTTACAGGCTTTTTTGATGCAAATCGTTGTAAGGTAAAACTGATACTCTATTTTTATTTTCGTCAGTGCGATTTAATTATCGAGAATATTTATCAGCTTTTTCATAGCATATTTTTCCTTACAAAATTTAAAGATTTTATAATTTTTTTTTTTGGCTCCTTTAATTCTCTTTAAGTCGTTTAAGGGCTCCAAAAAAAAATGCATTGCCCAAAAGATATGGCTTTTCCATAATTTTTCCTTGATTAACTTGACATGCGGACAGTATCTTCGAAATTTTTTCATATAATCTAAATTTAACATTTAAGGTTTTTTTGACGTGACAACGTCTTAAATTAGGTTTGTATGGGAGGCACCATTGAAAAAGTTTAACGATAAGCGTAACGATAAGTCTAGCGATAAATAATCGTAACGATAAGTGGCATTAAGTGGCATGGGTTGGCAGCACCAAACTGGCACTGCTCAAAGCGGTGGCTATTTTTAGTTTTGAGTGAGCGCAACTGAATAACTATTTTATTTTTGGTTTGCGCTCTGCTCTTATCTATAAACGAACCAGCGACTTTTTGTGAATCGCAGCAACAAGCAACGCACAGCGTCAGCCGCACCGCTTAGCGCTCAGCACCAAACCGACACTGCTCACAGCGGTGGCTATTTTTAGGTTTGTGTGAGCGCAACTGATTAACCCCAGCGGCGCAGAGCCTCTGCGGTCTGCCGAAATACTGCATTACCTCCGCAGAAAACGTAATTGATTGCAAGCGCTGCGTTTCGTTTGAGGGATTGTAAGCGGAGGCAAATAGAAAAGCAGTGATCTGCCAAAAATCTGCATTACAACTGCGGAAAAAGTAATGCACAAATAGAAACTCGCACTGCGCTACCTTAGCAACACAAAATTTTGTTATTTTGTTTGCATGCTAACAAGCATAGTTCGGCCTTTCTTCTGTCAAACCATTCGTTTATACCTTTTTATTTATTATCTACTGCCGAGAAAATTTTATTTTATTAAGAGATACGAAAACGTAAAATCTGACAACTCGTTTCATAATTTCATGAAATATACGTATAATCTTGATTGCGTATCAAACGTTTCTAAGTCAACTACGTTAAAAGAAACAACCATCGACTTGACTTTCGCAAGACACATTACAGCAGAAACACTTCCTTTAATTTCCTATTTATCCTATCATCGTCCTATCCTCAACAAAATCACTCAAATAGGAATTATTATTGTGCAATTTAATAATATTCATATCAATAAATATTCTACCGAGAAAAAGACGTTGTCACGTAAAATCTTCGCCCGTAAAACCGACTTTACAGGCAACAGTATTTTTTTATTATTTCTTCATTCCTTGGATTTATGCTTATTTGTCATTTACATATTTTCCCAATTATAAAAGTTAGAAACTTTGAAAAAAAAAGTTTTCTTGGCATAATATCTTTGTTACAATATTTTTTAAGACCATACCCTATCTTCTTTTAGTTAAAGAAAACAAAATTTTAAAAAATATTAAAAAAGTCAAACTTTTATTTTTTATAAATCCAAAAATTATTGAAAAGTATTTTTTTATTTACGAGAAATACAAGACATTTAGTATTAAAAATATTTAGTTATCCATAATTGGACAAATAATAATAATAAAATCTTATAATTTAAATTTACGTGGGGCAATTTTAAGACTATTTAACGCTTATTCCCAAGAGGTGTCAAAAAACACCAGTCAAATTTGGATCTAACATCTTAGTTTAAGCATTAATGAAAAAAAATTGTCTTTCGGAATTTTAGAAATAAAATTTAAAAAATATTTTTCTACAAATGGTGAATGAGTAAATAAATGAGAATAACTCTAAGTTAAGTCTTTTAGGCCGCCACAATAGAAATAGTGTTTTAAAAACTAATTCAATTAAGAAATTTTTGCACAATTATATAAAGTGGACCATCTGTTTTTTTGGTTACGAAACACTCTTAATTCGGAGCATACCCAATTAATTTCGTTTTGTAAAAAAACATATTTGAAGACAGTGTCGAATTCCACAATGCTTCGAATTTTCCATGCGGATTTGAACTTCCTCACAAGATTGAAATTACAACAATGCACCATTATCAGTGTCGCTTGTTCGTTCAGAAGAACATCCAGGAATCTGCAGATTAGTTTTTGCCTAATATTACGATTTTGACATTCGGGCCTATAGAGTCAGCTGAGGCGGCCGTTTGAGCAAAAATATATTTGTGATACCTTAATGTGTAATTTCAAACTTGCATTTGTTATTTTCCAAATTTTGTTGATAAATATTTGAGCAAAATGAAATTAACAAAACAAACTAACGATGGTCCACCGTATAATATAATCGGTCGGTAAATGTTATTTTTTCTGTTAATCGCTGGATTCAGTAATAAAAGCGGAACAAAGTGAGAATTTTATAAAAAAAACCTAACACGAATTTTCAAAATTTTTTTTTTAAATTTAAAGCGGAATTGTTTTGAAATCGAATCTAAGGTTTAAGTTCGAGCTGCCTAAAAACAGAATATCTAGTAAGTTGATCTTTTGATATCGTAGGCTTCACTCAAAGCTGGTACTTGAGAAATCATTTTCTTTTCACTTTCCAAATAAACTATTCACCTCGGCCTAGTTTACTGCCAAAATAATCTAACGCAGTTCTACTTAACATGCCCATTGTTACTTGCCAAAAATTATGAGAAAAGTCATCAGTCAAATATGCAAAAAGATTTCAAAGCTTAAATCTCAGTTTAGGGAGTTTATGAGCACTACGTGTACCAGTATCAGTACCAGTACTGACATGAGTATATGTGCAAATGTGGCACATGGAGTGCCCGCCTGGCGCATCTAGATTAACAAAAACTGTACATATTTGAAATTCAAATCTAACTGTTAAAAGCGTATTTAAATTTCCCTTTGAATACGGTGCTCCCTGACAAATGTCGATTGTCGAGCGAACAACAACAAAAACAACAAACCAAGTCAGTCATTCAGTTACTCAGTCAGACATTCAGTCAGTCAGTCAGGGAGTCAGTCAGTCGCTGTTATCGCCTGGGTGGGTGATTGAGTGATTTCAAAATCGCACAGCCGCTGCTCTAAACTTAGGCAAAAGTATTTACATTTTAGACAACAACGAAAATAAAATATAAATGGAAGCGCAGAAGATACTTTAGTGCGGGGTTGAGTTTTGAAACTCAGACAATGCGAGCACTTATACATAAGTACTGCACTGAGAGAAATCCGCTAGTAGGTATTGTAAAAATTACAGAATGTATGATCTTGTCTTTACATACCAATTCCTTACATCAACTGACATTTGTGTCTCCAACCTTCTTCTTCGGATCTGTTCTATGCACAAGCACTATACAGTTGATGATCTTCTTTGCGAAGATCTGAAGTCACACGATGAAGATCCACCGAGGGTACTGGTCATTATTTTCCGTATAGCCGCGGTAAAAAAAGCGTCTATACAAAGAACTGCAAAGATTTTATAAAGGCTCACAATGTCGCCTTGAGAACACATAGGACACCGTCCGATGGCTATTGAGGCGGTTACCCACTAGATCTGTAGAAGTCGCTCTTGAAATTTGAACAAACTTGGAAGAGCTCTGTGCCCCAGCTGTACCCCCAAACAAACAATCTTTTATATCCCAATTAATTTATTTTAGTGAATACTTCGTAACAACTTCGTATTAACCCATCTTAAGCATACATAGTCACTGGCTTTCCTGGTGGACGTATTGGTGAATCATAGTAGAATGGACGTGGTTGAGGACGTGGTGGAGGACCTCCTGATCCTCTAAATGGTCCAGTGTGGTAGGAGGCCTGCGCCTGAGGCAATGCTCCCAAGACGGCGCACAGAGCCAAGAGAAAACTGCACAATACGTAGAACTTCATGTTGTTTAATCGAAACGCTTAAATTGTTTATGATAGAAAGATCAGCTCTGAGTCCCGCTTTTATAGCTAAGAAAAGATGCGGTAAAGCACCGATGTGCTTTTTGCGGTGCATATACATTGCTGATAAGGCCTCAAAAGTCACCGCTGAGACAATGAGAGATATGCGCTGTAGCTGTACTGGGGGTTCCCTGCGGTCGCGTTTTCTCGGGTCGATTACATTTAGTTGGGGCTTACAGGTGAAGACTTTTCTTTTTCTAGGGCTTCCTTTTTGTGTTCTGTTCTAAGGGCAGTTTATTTATGTTGCTAAGATTTTTGATCAGTGAAGAGCTTACTAGATTTGTAGTATATTTTAAGCTTTAACTTCTTGAGGAGTCAAACTTACATTTTTAAAGATATTTTTAAAGGGAACAAAATAGAATGTACCATAAATATTTTTTTATCTAAGTTGCTATCTTTCACGTCCAACTTACTAGAACAGAATGGAATGGAACAACCATATTTTTGTCATGTTTCTAATTGTTGAGAGAAGATTGAACGCAAAGAACCCCATTAAAAGGGAACAAGCTGATGGTTTAAAAATGAATGAGGGTACAGAATGGAATGGAACAACCATATTTTTGTCATGTCATGGGTACGGAAGCAGGCATATTCTCTGAAGAGCTTTCGACGAAGCTTATATTCCGCCTCCCCGACTGGGGTAACGTTTTTCAACCGGAGAAACGCATTCTGGTAAGCTGCTAGACTTAATAGCACCTTGGACGAAAGTCCAACAATATTATAATTCTTGTCGATAGTCAAGCTGCAATTAAAGATCTGTCATCGCATACCATAAAGAGTAAACAGATCCGTAACACGACCCTAGCGCTCAACCGTATCTATTACCCTCTGCTGGGCCCCGGGTTACTCACTCACTTTTAATTTTGCATAGTGCCAATGACTTCACTTCGCTCTAGGCACGTCCCGACTTTTTAGCTTCTTTCAAAAAAGTAATGTCAAAACGCAATGTCGTTCTGGGTCTCCTTCTTCTTCGGTTGCCCTGCGGCTTCCAATCAAGGGACGACAAATCTTATGTGGTGGCTTTGGCAAAGTATGCCCAATCCTTCCCCATTTTCGACTAGTAATTATGTAGGATATCGGCTTCATATCGCATCAGCTCAGACCTGCTCATGACCTCTTCGGACAAAGGCTTGTAGTTGAATAATTTGTAGTGGTATGAATTCGCTCATCCGGAACCACAGTGCCAGGGTAGTCGGCTTTATGAGTAATATGTATGTCCAATAAACAATCGAACTAGAAAACAACAACGAAGGTTAGGTTAGGTTAGGGCGGCAGTTGGGACTGACGTCCCAACTCACTTAGGCCAAGGATAGGCCCTTTGCGATACCGCTAGAGTGAGCTAATTCACCACATTTCCCCACTTGAGAGGTCCCCTACGAAAGTTGAGGAAGCCATCCGGCTGCCTGAATGAACCTTAAAATGCATTTTTGACTCTGTTCAGAGAGCTGAGATAGATCGTCTAGGTAGTGTGACTGTATGAACCTAAATCTTTTGCTGCCCAGTCCAGGGCAGTGACAGAAGAGGTGTTCCACCGTCTCTAGCTCATCATTATCGCCACAGCTTCTACAGAAGTCATGGTGGGGAGCATTCAACCGGGATGCGTGGTTTCCTACCAACCAGTGTCCCGTGATGGCACGGATAACAGATGAGCACTGGGCTC
>JBAMAX010001168.1:0-16231 GCA_037043745.1 Chymomyza amoena
TCGGGAGCAGCAGCTTCCCAATAAAATTAATATCATAATATAGACTCTTAAGCTCTTAACTAACTACTGTATTACTCTTAAGTTACAATATGCATAACTGTTTCTCTCTATGCATATTGGAACTCTCTATGTTTCTCTTTATGCTATGTACGATTCTTGGCAGCGCTGCGGCCCTTGCCTTGCCGTCAGCGCTCCAAGATCAATCAGTCTATGCTGATCTATATATTCATACGGTTGCGTTGCTCACCACCGTCGCGTGTACCAGTCACCTAGCACTGGCCGCGACAACAACAACAATAAGAAATAAAGTTTTTATAACGTTTATAAAAACCACGTTCGTTTCAATCTTAAACAAAAACAATTAGCTAAAAAATATTAGCTAATCTAACATTTGGAGGCCCCGGCGAGATTGTTAAAAGTTACATATATTTGTGCTGAACGTGCGGGAAGATCAGCACAAAGTAAAACTAAAACATAATTGCCGCGTAAAAACTGCATTAAAGTGGTCCCTAATTGTGTTTAAACTAAAAAAGTGTGCAAAGCAACTACTATATTCTGCAAGTATTTACGTAAATGTACTATGCAAATAAATTGCAACATTGCTAACCGTTCATAGTGCATTATTAAATACCTATTGACCGCGTGTTCAAGTTCTCTAACACTTGCCGTGTCTTGTTGTTTTTGCATCTCGGGTCAGTGACACTTATTGCTGCCTAAAATATTCACTTTGCACATATTTTTTCATTTCTCTTTTACACTTGTACCGCTTTAGTCGCGCTTAAAATATAAAACAGTTATACAGTGCACAGCTCTATTGCATTTTAGGGTTGTCGAGTGTATAAAATATATACAATTTTAATACGCAAAATATAAAACAATTAAATTTGATAAATCATGCCAAGTGATTTAGAAAGTGTTGTGATGCCTACAAATAGTGAGTCACTTGCAAAAAGTGCTCAGTTTTTGAAAAGGAAATCTGAGGCTATCTATAAGAGTGCGAAAAAACTCGATGCTTCTTTATCTGCTGACCAAATTCAAGAGCTTTGCCTTGCCGAATTAACTGTGCGCCTGGAATTAATCGAACAATATCAAAATTCATTTAACTTGGCTCATAACAGCTTAGAAGAGCTCGATTATAACGAAATCGGTAGTGACTTGCGAGAGAACTTCGACGATTTGCTACTGTCTTTAAAATCTCGAATAAAAGTGCAGCTTGAAAATCGTCATTCTATGTTGCCACCATCATCAACACTTCGTCATGATGACAACTTGGAGCAGCGAAATACCACATCTGTCCGTGTTCATAGAAATCTTCCAGAGCTGAAGCTACCTACATTTTCTGGAGGATACACAGAGTATGCAGACTTCTTTGCCATGTTTAATTCTGTGATCGACAAGGATGAAGGTTTGGATGACATCGAGAAGTTACAGCATCTTCGCTCGTGTCTTGCTGGCTCGGCGTTGGAGGCGGTTCGATCATTAGAAATTTGTAGTGCCAATTATCGTGTGGCGCTAGATATTTTAAGTCGACGTTATAATAATAAGCGTCTTGTTTTTCAGGCACACGTCAAGGAGATACTTGGGCTAAAGAGAGTGGATTCTTCATCGGCTGCAAAACTTCGTGAGTTCTTGGATAAGGTGAATTCGCACATCCGAGCTCTGCAAACTTTGGGCGATTCAAAACAAATTTCGGGCTGTATGCTTACATATCTGCTGCTACAAAAATTGGATTATGAAACGCAAACTGGCTGGGAGGAGAATGCATCTCGGGATAAAATTCCGTCTGCTGAGGATTTCTTCGAATATTTGGAAAGACGCTGTGAAAGGTTGGAAAACGTGCAACATGCTATGGCCACTCACGCGCCTAGCACTCAGGTGGGAAAAGCCAATACTAACTTCAGTAGAAAAACCCTTGTAGCTGCACAAACTAACCACAATTGCTGTTCATTTTGTGACAATATGGGCCATGGAATTTACTCATGTAGAAGATTTGCGAATTTATCCACTACCATACGCTTTGAGGAAGTGAAAAAACTGGGGCTCTGCATCAACTGCCTAAAGAAAGGGCATAGTGCGGACTCCTGCCGCTCAAGCCTCTGTCGTAAATGTGGCAATAAACACCACACTCTTCTTCATTTCGATACTCAGCATGGTCCATCTCAACTATCACCAGTTTCTTCATCATCATCGCAAGATTCTTCTATATCTCAGTCATCCACCTCTCTAGCCGCTCAAGTTCTTCTACCTGATGTTGTGCTTTTAGCTACTGCAGTCATACTCATTAAAAATCGTTCTGGCTCATTAGTTCCTTGCCGTGCCATATTAGATGGAGGCTCACAACTGCATCTCGTTACTTCTCGCTTCGCTCATAAGTTACAATTAAAGAGAACACGCTCAGCAGCCACAGTTTCGGGTCTTGGTGACACGCATGTCCCAACTGAGGGCTCAACCGTCAACATTTCTATGCAGTCACGAGACTCGGAGTATACAGCAAACATTAGAGCTGTTATTACCCAAACCATCACACATAATCAACCTAGCTTCCCTATTGATACTGCAGATTGGAATATACCTGCAAACGTGCAGTTAGCCGATCCTGCGTTCAACATGCCACAGCGCGTAGACCTTCTTATTGGTGCTAGCCTATTCTACGACTTGCTATGCGTCGGTCAAATCAAGCTCGCTCCAGGCTATCCACTACTGCAGAAGACTCGTCTTGGTTGGGTCGTTACAGGTGGCGGTGATGAATCCAAAAACACTGCACTTTTAACCGCACAAAAATGTAATGAAGATTACAATGCCGAAATGGATTTCCGTCTTGATGACTTAGTTCGCCGATTTTGGGAAGTAGAGAGCTGCGAGCAAGCTGTGGCAAAACTAAGTAAGGAAGAACAAGATTGCGAGAATCATTTCTGCGACAACTTTGTACGCCTCTCATCTGGTGAATACGAAGTTCGATTGCCGCTGAAACCCAGCGCTACATCTCTTGGAGAGTCCTACACGCAAGCCTATCGCCGATTTCTCAATTTGGAACGCAAACTACAGCGCCAACCAAATCTTAAAAATCTTTATTCATCCTTTATTAAAGAATACTTAGATCTTAACCACATGTCGCTCGTCAGTCCTGAGCTGGTTCGTGACTGCAAGTATTTTCTGCCTCACCATTGCGTATTAAAGGAGGATAGCACAACAACAAAGCTTCGTGTTGTTTTTGATGGCTCTGCTGCGACTTCTTCTGGCTATTCTCTCAATGAGGTGATGATGGCAGGACCTGTCATACAGCCTAAACTCTTCCATATTTTACTACGCTTCCGCTCTTACCAATTTGCTCTCACAGGTGATATTTGCAAAATGTATCGCTGCGTCAAAGTTGCATCCCCTGATAGCTATTATCAATGCATCCTGTGGCGCGACTCACCCGATAAAGATGTGAGTGTCTACAAATTGGATACTGTGACCTATGGAACCAAGGCTGCTTCATTTTTATCTGTTCGCACGATGCACCAGCTGGCTATTGACGAACGAGATTCCTTTCTTGATGGCTCAGTTGCCGTACAACAAGATTTTTACGTAGATGATTTCATTTCTGGAGGAAATTCAGTGCAAGAAACCATAAATAAAATGCATCAGACTGCAGGCATACTTTCTAGAGGCAACTTCAAACTCCGTAAATGGTGCTCCAGCCACCCAGAAGTACTTCAAGACGTTGCTGAGGGCGAGAGGGAAAAGTTTCTTAAATTCGACGATGGTAGCGACATAACAAAAACTCTTGGTTTAGCTTGGGATCCTGCTTCGGATCAGCTTTTGTTTTCGTTTTCATCCTTAGAGACATGCTCTAAGCCTTGCAGACGCTCAGTCTTAGCAACCATAGCTCGATTCTACGACCCCCTTGGTCTTCTTGGTCCAGTCATAACTAAATCAAAGATATTTCTCCAACAGCTCTGCAAGGATAAGCTGACGTGGGATGAGAGTCTGCCTCTGTCTCGATACACTGCTTGGCAGGAATTATGCAGCAGCTTTCAAAGTGTTCAGCGCATTTCGTTCCCGAGATTCGTCCTCGACGCCAAATCGCATTATGAAATACACGGATTTTGTGATGCTAGCGAGGAAGCATATGGTGCCTGCATTTACGTGGTGTCCAAAAATCATGCATCAAAAAGCCATCTGTTGTGCTCGAAATCAAGAGTTGCGCCTCTGAAGACGCAATCAATACCAAAGCTCGAGTTGTGTGGTGCTGTGTTGCTTGCTAAGCTCATGAATGAAATCCGAAAGCTGGGCATATTCGTTGGCCAGTTTCACTGCTGGTCGGATTCATCCGTTGCACTTTCTTGGATTCACGCTGAGCCATACAAGTTTAACGTTTTTGTGGCAAATCGCGTCACATCTATACAGGAACTGACCGCCGATATGGAATGGCATCATGTTCCTACTGCTTCAAATCCTGCTGACATCCTTTCGAGAGGCGCATTCCCAGAACTTCTTGCCCAATCCGAAATGTGGTTTCATGGCCCGACATACTTAGTTGACAATCGTGATGCATGGCCAACACGTATATGCCCAGATGTGCCAACGCTAGAGCTGCGCAAAAGTGTGCTTATTATCCAATCACCACATGTCGACCTTTCTACTGGATGCAAATATCTAAATTCATTTGCCTCGATGCAGCGAACGTTTGCATACATCTATAAGTTCATTAAACGCATAAGGCATCATGGACTCAACACAACTGATGTTCATTATGGCACATTGCTACTTATGCGAGCTATTCAACTAGCCAATCTTCAGGATGATGTAAAAGAACTTCGATCCAACGGCTTTGTCCGAAAGTCTAGCGCCATCGCTTCTCTTGCACCATTTATTGACAATTTTGGTCTCATACGAGTTGGTGGGCGACTCTCAAATTCAACGCTCCCATATGAATCTCGTCACCCAATTATACTGCCACGTCGACATCCAATTGCACTGGCTATCATTGCGCATCTTCATAAGACGAACTTACATATAGGCCCGCGTGCACTATTAGCTAAAATTCGTCTTCAATATTGGCCAATTGGTGGTCTACGAACTGTTTCAGGAGCCCTCAAGAATTGCGTCACGTGCTTCAAAGCCAAGCCTAGCTTTCTTGAACCAATTATGGCAAATCTTCCTAAGGAGCGTCTTCTGGGTGTTCGTGCATTTGCTGTGTCTGGTGTTGATTACTGTGGACCTTTTTTCTACAAATCCGAAGTCCGAACAAGGCCTCCTATCAAGTGCTACATCTGCATATTCATCTGTTTTACGAGCAAGGCAGTACATATGGAGCTTGTCATGGACTTAACTACCGCATCATTCCTAAGCGCTCTTAAAAGATTTATCGCGACTCGTGGAAAACCTAGCCAATTGTGGTCCGACAACGCGACAAATTTTGTTGGAGCAAAAAATGAGCTGTCAGACCTCAAAGCACTCCTTCTTAGCGACCCTCATATGGAAGCAGTTCATCGGTTTTGCCTTACTGATAGTATCGACTGGAAATTCATTCCACCTCGATCACCGCATTTTGGAGGATTATGGGAGGCAGCCGTTAAGACAGCCAAGCATCACTTCATTCGATCTGTTGGCTGCTCCGTCCTCACCTTCGATGAGCTTCGCACCCTAGTCTGCCAAATATCTGCGATAATTAACTCACGTCCATTGCTCTTACTTTCAGAAAATCCAGAAGATTTAGATGTGCTAACTCCTGCTCATTTGTTGTACGGTGGTCCCCAAACAGCCTTAATCGAGCCAGATCTGACAAAACTCAACTACAATCGTTTGGATGGCTGGCAACGTGTCACCCAGTTGCAACAAATTTTCTGGGCACGATGGCGCGAGGAATACCTCACTCTACTGCAGCAGCGGTGCAAGTGGCGTAGTCCTGATCGACGACTGAAGGTCAACGATGTTGTGCTTGTCAAGGATGACAATTTGCCGCCTATGCGGTGGCCCCTGGCCAGAGTAATCTCACTCATACCTGGTCAAGATGGCGAGTGCCGTGTTGCAGAGCTAAAGACCGCTGTGGGCAACACTCGAAGAGCTATAACCAAGTTGTGCCTGCTGCCCCTTGGTGATGATGTTGAAACACAAGCTTCCAACGGGGGGAGTATGTCGGGAGCAGCAGCTTCCCAATAAAATTAATATCATAATATAGACTCTTAAGCTCTTAACTAACTACTGTATTACTCTTAAGTTACAATATGCATAACTGTTTCTCTCTATGCATATTGGAACTCTCTATGTTTCTCTTTATGCTATGTACGATTCTTGGCAGCGCTGCGGCCCTTGCCTTGCCGTCAGCGCTCCAAGATCAATCAGTCTATGCTGATCTATATATTCATACGGTTGCGTTGCTCACCACCGTCGCGTGTACCAGTCACCTAGCACTGGCCGCGACAACAACAACAATAAGAAATAAAGTTTTTATAACGTTTATAAAAACCACGTTCGTTTCAATCTTAAACAAAAACAATTAGCTAAAAAATATTAGCTAATCTAACAGTTAGCTTATAAACACATTTGTTTTAACATAATTGCGAAATCTCGAAAACAGTTTACCTTTATTTAGTTATTTATTTAATTTTTCATTTCTGCTGCTAAAAATTCACAACTTGTTAAAGCAACTTTTGCTCTTATAGTCAGAACTTTATTTTTTAATAGTTTTGTATTGTGTTGATTTTCGCTTCTTTTATTATTCGTTTTTTTATAATAAATATCTTATTTTTGTTTTTTTTTTGGGGTATTCAACTACGGACTGTAAATGTTCAATTCTCTTAAATTTTAATGATTATAACTCAAATATAAAAAAGCATTTAAAAAAGTTAGCTTGTGAATTTTTTTATCACAGTTTCTGAAGTTAATAATAATATAAATACTCGTATGTAGTACATACATAACGTCACGCCAAAATATGTTACCTAAAAAAAAAAATAAATAAATTAGAATAGTGAAAAAAAAGTGTTAGATTTTTTGTAATTAAAAGTCCCACATATTTTTCCCGATTTGAAATTAATTTTTTGAAAAATCGGCCATTTACAAAATTCACAATAGATGGCGCCAGTCTACATGACTAAAATTGAGTAGTTTTTAACTTTATACAATATGAGTAGTAGAGCCTCCATTTTGGACGGGTATATTTTGAATTATGAGTGTTTAACAACCAAATCAATAGATGACCCACCCTATATTTACCCATGCTAAAAATTTAGGTTTTTGAGAAAAAAAGAATAATTTTTATAAAGAAAGTTGTATAAAACAAGTTAATAATCGTTTCGAAACTTTTTCAATCGGAACTTTTTTTAAAACAATTGTGTTAATAGAATTCTTAAAAGTGATCTAAGTATTCGTGGATGTAGTGTATACTATAGTCGGGCTGTCTCCAGCATAGACTTGCTTTGTTTTGTTTTGACTTGCATTGTTTACTCGTCCAAGCTGCCGATGGTTACCATTACTTTTGAGTTAGTCAGAGAGTTACAGTGGCAGATTGCATAAGTTGCTGCCGCATTTTGTGGCAGTTGCAATTTCTTGTGGCAATGATATTGAACTAGTTTGCATGTTGGAAAAATGTTGCACAAACGAATGCATTCATGACGCAGCAATGTGTTAAAGTAGCTCTCACAGAGTCGACTCTTAATCATGTTTAATATACCTGAGATATGTGATCTGGTTTTAGGAGGTGTTGGCAGATGATGGCAATTGCTGAACAATAGATTTAATTGATAAAAATTTGAGATTGCTGCGTTTTTATTTTGTAATCGGAAAAATTTATATTAAACTTAAAAACTAATCTTCCAATTCTTCTTCTTCCAGAGTGTTGACAGTCCGTGTAGGACCTAAACCTATCGTATAGCAGCATTTGTCACTCTCTTCCTATTATCATCTTTTATTATGAAGCTATTAAAATTGCCATCTTTTATTTTGCTCTTTAATTTTATAGATTTTCTTGCTTATAAATAATTGAAATTTTTGATTAAACTTAGATGATAATCTTGCCATTATCATATTTTTATTATGAAGCTTTAAAAATTTTCATTTATTTGGCATTTAAATTTTATAGATTGTTTTTGGCAGTTGTTTCTTTCCGCAGGTCATAAAAATTGAAATTTTTGATGAAACTTAAAAACTAATCCTCCAACTATCATCTTTTACGAGGGGTATTCAAAAAGTAAGTTTCCCTGGTCTGGCGTTTCTCTTGTGCACCTTCTAGCGGCCTCGCACTGAACACAACATCAGTGTTGAGTCTATCGATAAGAGCGGCACTGGTATTGGTGACCGAAAATAGTTTTTTCAGCAGTATAAACACAACAACCATGGAGCTACCATTGCAAAACTTGTCAAATTTTGAATTGCGTGCAGTTATTGGTTTTTTAACTTCAAAAGGACTGAATAGTAACAAAATTCATAGTGAACTAGTGGAAATTTTATCGCGGGACGTTCAGAAGTTCATGATGAACAGCGTGCAGGACGTCCAAAAACAGCCACTACGGACAGAGCTATTATTGAAGAGGACAGACGGCTGACCATCGATGATATTCTCGAATTGATTCCTCCTTATATTGAAATTGGCCGAACTTCAATCTTTTCAATTTTGAAGGATAAGCTTGGTTACAGCAAAGTTTGCGCAAGATGGGTCCCACGCCTGCTTACCGAAAACCATAAACATCAACGAATAGTCGCTGCTCAAAAATTTTTTGAAATGGTTAAGAAAGAAGGCGATAGTCTCTACTCACGCATTGTGACGGGTGATGAAACGTGGTGTCATCATATGAATCCCAAAACAAAGCGTCAAAGTATGGTTTGGAAGAAACCAAAAGAAAGTGCTCCAAAAAAAGCAAAAATTCAACGTTCTGCTAGAAAAATCATGGCCACAGTTTTTTGGGACGAGTTAGGTTTTTGTTGGTTGATTTTTGGAACCTGGTACTGCGAAGTTTTAAATAAGCTTAAAAATGCCATCAGACGAAAACGTCCAGGAAAATTATCCAAAAAAATCTTACTCTTTCATGATAATGCACGGCCTCATTCTGCTCAAAAAACGAGAACTTTATTGGAAAAATTCAAATGGGAAATTTTCGATCACCCACCCTACTCTCCGGATCTCGCAGCAAGTGGGCAGGATTTTGTTTCAGACAAAGAAGTCCAAACATCTGTCAAATTATGGCTCCAAAAAACAGGACACGTTTTTTTTAAAAGAAGGTTTGCATAAACTCTATAACAGATACGAAAAATGTATTCAAGTCGAAGGTGACTATGTAGAAAAATAGTTTGTGAGTCAAATAATTAATAAATATTCATTTTGTAACCTAAAAATTGTTTTGTACTTCATTTTAAAATTAGGAAACTTACTTTTTGAATGCCCCTCGTAATTATGAATTTTTTAAAATTTTCATCTTTTATTTTGCTTTTAAAAAGTTATTCATTCATATAAGCAATTTTTATATCTACTGTAGCACATAAAAATTAGATTTTTAGGTTAAACTTATAAATTAATCCTCCAATTATCATCTTTTAATTATGCATTCTTAATAAATTTATCTTTTATTTTGACCCTTATATTTTATAGATTTTTTTGGCTATTAATATAACTTCTCTAGCTCATTTCAATTGAAATTTTAAATTTGACTTAGAAACTATTCTGAAAGTTATTTTCTTTAAATTTTGAAGCTTTTATAACCATCATCTTTAAATTTTAAAGACTTTCAAGCCATCATCTTTAAATTTTGAAGCTTTTATAACCATCAATTTCAAATTTTTAGTCTATTATCTTTTACATAGCACTAAAATCTCAAAATGTATTGCAATTTGTAGCAAAGGAAATCTAATATAGACACATCTTTCAATATCTTTTGAAGTTATCAACCTAATCTTATATTTTTAACACTTTTCTACAAAAATAAGTTTTTAGGGTGTTTTTTAAGGATTTTACTATGGAAATGTAAGGATTCAAGCTTGCGTGTCTTTTACGTTGCAACGGAGTCAAATATCCTCATAAATAAATTAACTTCACCTTTATCTCAATCAAAGATTTTATTTTTTATTTTTAATATTATTTTCTTGGCAGCTTAAAAAGTTACTCACAAAAAAAGCAAAAAGTTTTAACGTTTAAGTAGTTAACCATGAACTTAAATCAATTACATTTTATGCTCCTAATTCACAAACAAATTAAAGTTTGTTGTAAATTTTAAATTTAAGCGCCATTATTCACATAAAAATTAATAATCCATGAAGTTTTATGTGTTTGCGTTTTAACAGCAAATTTATCATAATCTCATTTTCTACACATTTATTATGCATTTTGTTTTAACTTTTTCTTTATCTGCTCACTGAAAGTAAAAGTGAATTTGAAGAGTAACCAACTCTCTAACGGCTATAAAAGCTCGCAAAGCTTTAAATGTCTGCGCAAGTAAACAACAGATGGCGCAGCAGAAGCAATTGACCGAACTGTTAACGTTATGTTAGTTAACAGAGAGCTGCTGCTAGTTAAAAGATTTACATTTTCATACCCTTTACTTAAAAGCATAAAGAGTATACTAGATTTGTGCAATGTATGAACAGAGGAGGAGGAGGCGCGGCAGACCCCCTTATCATAACCTCGGGTAGCGATTAAGCTATATCGGTTCTTCCGTCCGAATGAACGCCTAGATCTCGGAGACTACAAGAACTAGAAACACCGAACTTTACCAGGTGCGCTTATTTCCTGAGAAGATGAATTTCGTTGAATCATGTCAATATTTTCACCCGTTCCCTTCCAGTAGACTTTGGCGGTTTTTAGCAACACCTTTTAATATTTTCATCTAAAATTTAACAGAGAGATGTGTTATGGCTTCAGGAATTTTTTATGTGCCAAATGTGAACAAAATCGGGCAAATACAGCAAAAGCTATAGCCAAAAATATACAAACTGCGTCAATTTTCTCAAACTCTACCTAAATATGGATACAAGCGACCTTTTTACCAAATTTTACCGATGCGGACCGCCACCCCCCGCAAACGATTTACCGTATTTTCTCCCACACCCCTGAAACCTACCCCATATACTTTAAATAGCTTCTTTGACATAACTTTCGAATTTCATCATAATCGGTAAAAATTTACGAAACTTATAGGTATAAATATCGAATTTCACAAAAAAAAAATAATAATTCCAATTGGAAAGCTTTTAGTAGGAAAACAAATTTTTTCGTAGAAAAGCCGCAGGGTATTCCACCGTTGGCTACCGCCTCGTCTGTAACATATTTTTTTTTCTATTATGAGCAATTAATTATATTATTACCTTATGCTCACCATTTTTTTTAAACTTTTTTGATATATTCTAAATATGAAAGAAAATCTCATAATACACCAAGGAATCGTTACAAACATCTGTGACTATACAGCTCGAGAAGATGACCCCCAGGAGATCAATAGATTCTTGACAAATATGAGGTATCGCTTGAAAGCCATTATAAAACCCAAACGCAGACTTATTAAACATAAGAAGTAGAGCTGGGCATCGATTCGATTTAAAATTGATTTGAGCGATTCTTTTTTCTGACTATAAATCGATTCTTGTTTATTGAGCATCGATCTTTTATGCACATCATGGATATCAATTTGTATAAGGCAGAAAAACGGTTTGCAGATCTCAGCGGTTTTGATTCTGTGAGCCATTTTAAGTCACCCACTTATTGAAAATAGCTACTTTTCAAAATATTCAAAAATCGACCTAGGCTTTAAAAATTTATTTTTCCTTTATCCAAATGTATTTATTTGTGGATTTTTGGGATAGAGAAATCTCGCCAGAGGGCGTTTTTGAGTGTTTTTTGTTTGTTTGGAAATTGACAAAAGATCCCAAAAAAATTTAATAAATGGTGAATATTAAGTTTTAAATTTTAAATCAAAGGAATTATTAATTAAATTTTTATATTTTCGTTTAAGTTATTTTTAATTATGGAAATAAATTTAAGTGAGTAAATATTCTTCTTCGTATATAGATTTCCTTTCCTTTGATTTTCTACGGTTTTAACTTGTTATCGTTAACTTGTTATGGGCTCTAGCCCAGCTTTAATAAATTCAAAAAACCTTTTTTGTCTAACCAAAATGCTTATTTTGTACGAATAATTTATTGGCGTAAAAAAGTTACTTTTGTTTTTGCCTTTATTCAGCTTTTATCTACAGTGCCGGTGAAAAAAATAGCACCAAAATAAGCAGCTCACTTTATTTTACAGTAAAACTTGACTAAAAGAATTTTGGTTTGCAGTTTCTTTTCTCTTGCCTTACTGACAGTCTCTCTGATTTGGGAGAGCAAGAAAAAGAACAAAAATGATAACGGTTCTTCTCAGAAGAAGCAAAATCGAAAGGAGAATGCAAAATAGCGCGGTGAAAAAAATAGCACTAAGTACATGTTGTCATAGAAAAAAAGCATTTGCGTGAAAATTATTATTGCGAAACCCTCGTGTTTATTAGAAAAAGTTATTTTTTAAAGGAAAACATAGTTTAAAAACAAAATTAATAGCTATTTTTTTAATATGGGTCGCGGAAACATTGCAGTGATGAAAAAAGGAAAGTTATCCAAAAAATGCTAAAAGAAGGCAAAACTTTCGCCGAAATAGGTCGTATACTGGGCTGTTCCAACAAAATGATCAGTAACGCCAAGAAATTTGTCCCAAAAGTGGAGTCTCGTGGGCGAAAATCCGAAATGTCGCCATTGCTCGTCAAGCGTCTGGTAAGACAGAGCAAGAAAGAGCCATTTAAGCCAGCAACAGAGCTTAAAAAAGATTTAAAAATTTCTGCATCTGTTGAAACTATACGTACTAGGCTACGGGAAAATAATTTAAATGCTTGTAGTCCGAGAAAAGTGCCACTATTGACCAGTAAACACGTAGCTAAACGCATGAAGTTTGCCAAGCAACACTCCAAATGGCCAGTGGAAAAGTGGAGGAATATATTGTGGACAGACGAGAGCAAAATCGTGGTATATGGAGGGACAGGATCTCGTACTTTCGTTCGGAGACCACCAAATAAGGAGTACAGACCAATGTACACGAAAAAAACGGTGAAGCACGGGGGTTCCAATATTATGATTTTACAACTTTGAATTTCGCAACATCCTATGGTTCTATTATTTTCACCGCAGCTGTATATTTTATTATATTTTTGAAACAACTCAAATGATATTCTTCATTATGCAAAAAAAAAAAGTTGCGTTATGATTATGTGTCCCCATCATGGTATAATTATACAGGTAACGTACTCCGAACCTACCGAAATCTAATTTTTTGTGTGGACAAAAAAGCGAGAAAGCGAAAAAAAAAACACCCTCGTTGTTGTTGTCGTGCATAAGCAAACACACATACATATGCACATATGCATACAAAATTATTTTTTGTTGCTAATGCTTGCAATAAACGCTGCACAAAATAACTGCATATGCTTAAAAACAATGCGCAGACACAACCTTCCTCATGAACATTCGCAACGAAAATGAAATTAAGAAATGTTGTGGGAGTGAAATTTCAGAGTACTTTACCTTTACTTATTATACCATGGTCCCCATTGGTTGTGTGTCCACTGTACTGTATATAAACGCTCAGAAAAAAAATATTTACCAATTTAGCTGCAGCACAGCAACACTGTTTTATTTCCAGCTGCAGCTGAGCGCAACAACAACGACTGCGAAAAGAAGGATAAAGCAAACACAGCAAAGAAGAGCAGAAATCTAAAAATTGAACTGCCGTAAAAACGAAAGCAGCGCGGCTTTAGCATTGTTGTTGCTAGCTCAGCAGCGTCCTTTATGACAAGCGCGCACATTTTGTTTTTGCTTTTGCTTTGGCGCTCTCAGCTCAAGGCATAACTTCAAAACGCTCAGAGAGCATTTTTGTCTGGTCAAGTGTTGTTGTTGTGCCAGCATGATCTTGATTTTGCACTTGTCTCTCTTTGCTGAGCAATTCTTATTCCTATTGGATTGGTTTTTTTTTTGATGGTTTGACAATTTGACTCAAATTATTTGAGAGAATAGAAACTCACTCTCACTCTGCTTGCAGCTGAAGCTGCTGCTTAGTTCCTATTGTCAGTTTGCTTTGTTCTTTGGGTTATGCGCGACGTGGTCTTTATAGGCGGTTTTTAAATTGTGTAAAACTCAAGGAAAAACGTCGGAAAAGTAAATAAATTTTATAGTAAAATATTAAAGGCTTCATTGTCGTGTGTGTGCATTATTACAACAAACAAAGTTGTTGTGTTTTTCATGCGAAATTTGTGTGCAAAGCCAATGTAACGGTGCATTGCGCTGTTGCGTCGGTTAAATGCGCGACGTCGCAGCAGCAGCAGCAAAACGCGTGCGTCGGCGTCGCTGTTGGTATCGTTGTATGTGTGTGTTTCTTTTTTTTTTGGTTTGTGATTTAATTAATTGCGTTTAATAAATACAACAATAATAAATAATGAAATTAATTAAATTAATTAAATAAATATGAGAAATCCGGAAGTCATGTTTTCTATTATATGACTTTTCTAAGGTATGTATAAAAGCTTATTTCTTTTAAATGATTTTATAAAGTTGAATGGATCACGCAAGCTCTCTCTCTCTCTCATATTTTCAATACGTCGGAGGCTTCTTGGATCAAATGAAATATATGAATGATTTAGTAGAATTTTTAGACTTTTATATATAAATCTTTGAAATGAAAATTTGTATACACTGTACTTAAAAGTACAAAGGATATACTAGATTTATGCAATGTATGTAACGGATAAAAGAAGGCGCGGCTGACCTTTATACCAAAATGCTTATCATAACCTCGGGTAGCGATTGAGCTATGTCCGTCCGACCGTCCTTCCGACCGAATGAACGCCTAGATCTCGTAGACTAGAAGAGTTAGAAACACCAAACTTTACCAGATGGTGCCCATTTCCTCAGAAGATGAAATTTGTTGAATCATGTAAATATCTATACCCGTTCCCCCCAGTAGATTTTCGCAGTTTATGGCAACACCTATTGATATTTTCATCTGAATTTGACAGAACGATGAGTCATGAGTTTATGCATCCGAATTTTAGAAATGAATAAAATGGAACAAGTTCAACAAAGGTTATAGTCAAAAATATACAAATTGCACCTTCCCTTTTTCATAAACTGCGTCATTATTTCACTCTACCTAATTATGGTTAAAAGTGACCGACTACGAATCACTAAAAAAAAAATTAATTCCAATTGGAAAGTTCTTAGTGGGAATATGCAGAAAAAATGTTTTCGAGAGAAAAAGTACAGGTTATGCCACTGTCGGGCACCGTTCGACTGTACCACATTTTTATACCCTGTACCGTATGGTACCAAGGGTATATTAAGCTTGTGCAAGCCGAAAATGTATGTAACATATAGAAGGAGACGTCGGAGACACCCCAAAGTTACCTAAAATATGATCAGTGTGAATAGAGAAGTCGATATACCCATGTCCGTCTGTCCGTCTGTCAGTCTGTCCGTCTGTCCGTGTGAACGCCTAGATCTCAGAAATGGTAAGAGCTAGAGTTACCAAACTTTCACATTAGATCCCATATTAATCCATAGGAGGCAAGTTTATTTTATTTTTTTGATATCGGGGATAAATTATATAGCTCCCATGGGGGTGTTTGAGACGACCTCGACAAAAAAAAGCGTTTTAGATGAATAATTCGTTTGTTTATGAAGGTATCGTGACCAAATTTGGTATCCGAAAGTTTTTATAGTTCTCAATCACTGTACCAAATTTGATTGAAATCGGTTGACTATATCATATAGCTCCCATAGGGCCGATCTTCCAAAAAATCGATTTTTTAACAAAATTTGTTGTGTTTCGTTTGTTTGTTAAGATATTGGGACTAAATTTGACATTCGTGAGTATTTTATAGTTCCTAAGCACTGTACTAAATTTGATCCATATCGGTTGACTAGATCATATAGCTCCCATAGGACCAATCGGTCCAAAAACACGTTTTTTATACAAAATTCGATGTGTTTTGTTTGTTTGTAAAGATATTTGAAATAAATTTGGCATTCAGATCTTTTTTAAGGTATTTAAGCACTGTGTCAAATTTTATTGAAATCGGTGGATTATATCATATAGCTCCCATAGGAACGATCGGTCAAAAAAAAATTTTTGCTTAAAAATTCTTCTGTTTTTGGTTTTTTGTGAAGAAATCGGACTTTATTACAAGCTAGTGGTACAGGGTATCCTAAAGTCGTCCGCGCCCGACTTTACGTCCGCCATTTTTTT
>JBAMAX010001169.1:0-10914 GCA_037043745.1 Chymomyza amoena
CAGACATTTCAAAAATCGAACAACTCAAACAATAATGATATTATGATATGAAAAATATTTACAATGGATAAATTGGAAAATTTTATCTAACTTTTTGGTACTACAGATCAATTTTATTATATCAATCAAGCTATCAACAATTATTATTATTATTATTTCCTTGACAAGAACAATATAACTGTAGTTGTCGCTCTTATACAGAGCATAGGGCGGAAACAAACTCCTTCCATCGATTTCGGTTGCGGGCAAGTGTTTTCAGTTGTTGCCACGATCGTTGCGACTCATTCCGCACTGTTCTTTCCCATGTCATTTTAGGCCTTCCTCTTCTTCTAGAACCTTGCGGATTCCACTCCAGCGCCATTTTTGTTATATTATTTTGATCCTTCCGTAAGGTGTGACCGATCCAACGCCATTTTCTATCTTTTATTTCAACTTGAATTGGCTTGCTTTCGGTCAAAGTAAGTAGGTCTTCGTTGCTTATGACGTTCGGCCAGTATATGCCACAAATTCTCCTTAGGCAGCGGTTTACGAAGACGCGTAATTTATTTGTGGTGGTGTTTGTAACTTTCCAAGTTTCGCACCCGTATAAAAGAACCGTTTTTACGCTTGTATTGAATATTCTAAGTTTTGTGCGGCGTGAAATACTGCGTGCCCGCCATATTTTGCTGAGTTTGTAGAACGCGTGGTGTGCTTTGTTGATTCTGCTGTTGATATCTGCTTCAGCTCCGCCATCCTTCGTGATCATACTACCAAGATAACAAAATTGTTCCACATCCTCTATTCTTAAACTTTCTCCGTTGTGCTGAATTGTTATAGGCGTACTGATGCCGGTTTGTATGCGCATTAGTTTGGTTTTGGAGAAGTTGATTTTAAGACCTACTCGTTGGGCGTTCTGCATTAGAGCATTTAGCTTGTTGTTTATACAGTGACGCACATAAGTGATGGCACAGCTGCAAATTTCAACTTTAAATGCTATTTCCAGGCTAATACTGCATGTTAATGATTAAATTTTTTTGTATATATTTAGAGTAAGCATTTGTTAATTGTAAGGCACTTTTTTTTTTTTTTTTCTATATCGAACTTCAAACTATTTAAACTTAAAAAAAAAAGGAACTTATTTCGTGGAACAAAAGTCTTGGCACACTTAACCTACTAATGTTTTATTTTAATATTTAAAATTAAAATTAATATTTAGTGGGTAATCCTTTTTGCTGGATTACAGCTTCCAAACGCCTAGGCATGGAATGAACCAACTTTTTTGTTGTTTCATCCGAAATATTGGTCCATTCCTCCAATAATGCCTTTTTAAGGTCATTTTTGGACGAAATTTGATGTTTTCTCAATCTTCTCTCCAATTCATCCCCACAATTCACCTGCACAATGAAGGCAAATCGTATGGGGAAATAGCCAAAATTATGGAGATGAGCCGTTTTTCCATAAGAAGTATTGTAAAGCGCTTTGAAGGAGAAGAAAGTTTGGAAAATGCACACAGATCTGGACGTCCAAGGACTTTAACTGACCGTGAACGCAACCAGGTGATCCGAAAAGTCAAGGTGGACCCCAAAATTTCTTCTTCCCAGATTGCCGCTGAGGTCAAGACCGAGTTTGGGAAGGAAATCCACCCAATGACTGTTAGAAGGGCCCTGCATGAAGCTAACTATCATTGTCGTGCTGCTAGACGAAAGCCTTTGATCTCGGAGGTCAATCAAAAAAAGCGTTTAGCCTATGCTAGAGAGTACTTGGGCAAGGAAACTACATTCTGGGATACGGTGCTCTTTTCTGATGAAAGCAAGTTCAATATTTTTCGATCCGATGGCCGTCAACACGTATGGAGAAAGCCAAACACTGAATTGGAGAAAAAGAACTTGGCGCAAACAGTGAAACACGGCGGCGGGGGAGTCATGGTGTGGGGATGCATGTCATCGGTGGGTGTAGGAGAGCTCGTGTTCATCGAGGGCATAATGAACAAGGAGTACTACCTCGAAATTTTGAAGCAAAACCTAAAAAAAAGTGCCTCAAAGCTTAAGATGCCGAGCTCTTTCACTTTTATGCAGGACAATGATCCCAAGCATTCAGCCAAAGATGTGAAAATGTGGATCACGTGGAATACCGCACATTTGCTACCACATCCACCACAGTCCCCTGACCTTAATCCGATCGAGCACCTGTGGGATGAATTGGAGAGAAGATTGAGAAAACATAAAATTTCGTCCAAAAATGACCTTAAAAAGGCATTATTGGAGGAATGGACCAATATTTCGGATGAAACAACAAAAAAGTTGGTTCATTCCATGCCTAGGCGTTTGGAAGCTGTAATCCAGCAAAAAGGATTACCCACTAAATATTAATTTTAATTTTAAATATTAAAATAGAACATTATTAGGTTAAGTGTGCCAAGACTTTTGTTCCACGAAATAAGTTCATTTTTTTTTTAAGTTTAAATAGTTTTAAGTTCAATATAGAAAAAAAAAAAAGGAAAGTGCCTTACAATTAACAAATGCTTACTCTAAATATATACAAAAAAATTTAATCATTAACATGCAGTATTAGCCTGGAAATAGCATTTAAAGTTGAAATTTGCAGCTGTGCCATCACTTATGTGCGTCACTGTATGTTCGAAGCTATGTGTGAGAAGGCAAATATCGTCGGCATAGTCGAGATCTCCAAGAACCTCGAACGGACCCCATTGTATGCCTGTGTGACAGTCTTGATTTGTTTTCTTCATGACCATATCCAAGACTGCAAGAAAGAGCAGAGGCGACAAGGCGCAGCCTTGTCGGACGCCTTTTTTCAGCGGAAAAACTCGACCTTTCTTTCCTTTATAGCGCACGGCACATGTTGAATTGTCGTACAGGGCATTAATTAATTTGATTATATGCTCGGGAACTCCCATGGTTGTAAGGGCATCCCATATTGCGTCCCAGATCACTGTATCAAAGGCACGTTCGAAGTCTATAAAAAGAAGAAAGAGGGGAGATCTCCACTCGACAGACTGTTCTACAATTATTCTTAGTGAGTTTATGTGGTCAATGCAGGATCTATTAGGTCTGAATCCATTTTGTTCGCGCCGCAGAACTGTATTTAATGGGCCGCTGATTCTGTTCAAAATGATTGCAGTTATAATTTTTTGGGTAGAATTTAGCAATGTGATCCCCCTGTAGTTTTTGCATTGACTTAAGTCTCCCTTCTTTGGGATTGGGATTATAATGCCTTCAGACAGTGTGTCCGGGAATAAACCTGTGCTCCAAAATGCCCTTATAAGCGGCGTAAACGCTTGTGCAGCTACTACCGGATCAGCTTTAAACAGCTCTACAGGGACACCATCAGGGCCTGCAGATTTGTTATTTTTGAGGCCACTTATAGCTTTTTCCACCTCATTGACATTCGGTGCTGCTGTTGAGATCTCTCTCATTGGGTTTCTGCGGGATGTCGTGCCCTCGTTTGTATACGGGATAGATGGTTGGTTGTCTTCGAAAAACTCACTCCATGTCTCCAATTGTCGGTCAACAGTGGTTGCTAAGTTGCCTGAGCTATCTTTCAATGGCGGGTTTGTCTGTTTTTCTCCCGTGATTTCTTTTATGCGCTCATAAACTGCTTTTAGGTTACCAAGTCTTGCTGCTGCTTCTATGTCTTGGGCTTGTTCATTTAAGAAACAATTATAGGGTAACAAAAAATTGTTTGTGTATGATCAAAATTTTATATTAAAACTTCTTGAAAAATATTGTTTTTAAGAAAAAATTTCAAAGTACTTATAAAAAACACTAAAATTTTACATTTTGAAAGACTGCAAATTTCTATAAATATTTATGTCGGGAGCAGCAGCTTCCCAATAACATTAATGTCATACCTACCATAAACTCTTAAGCTATGCAACTCATTACTCTTAACTTCCAATAATATAATATATAACTTCTCTCTTTGTACTGCAATAGAACAGTTATTAATTCCCTCTTTTATGCTTTGTACGATTCTTGGCAGCGCTGCGGCCCTTGCCTTGCCGTCAGCGTTCCAAGATCAAATTAGTCTATGCTAATCTATATCTTCATACGGTTGCGTTGCTCACCACCGTCGCGTGTACCAGTCATGCACTTGCCGCGACAACAACAATAACAAAATAAAGTTTATAACGTTTATAAAAACAACGTTCGTTTCAATCCCAAACAAAAACAATTAGCTAAAAAATATTAGCTAATCTAACATTTGGAGGCCCCGGCGAGATAGTTAAAATTTACATATATTTGTGCTGAACGTGCGGGAAGAACAGCACAAAGTAAAACTAAAACATAATTGCCGCGTAAAAACTGCATTAAAGTGGTCCCTAATTGTGTTTAAACTAAAAAAGTGTGCAAAGCAACTAACTATATTCTGCAAGTATTTACGTAAATGTACTATGCAAATAAATTGCAGCATTGCTAACCGTTCATAGTGCATTATTAAATACCTATTGACCGCGTGTTCAAGTTCTCTAACACTTGCCGTGTCTTGTTGTTTTTGCTTCTCGGGTCAGTGACACTTATTGCTGCCTAAAATATTCACTTTGCACATATTTTTTCATTTCTCTTTTACACTTGTACCGCTTTAGTCGCGCTTAAAATATAAAACAGTTACGCAGTGCACAGCTCTATTGCATTTTAGGGTTGTCGAGTGGATAAAATATATCAAATTTAAATTCGCAAAATATAAAACAATTAAATTTGATAAATCATGCCAAGTGATTTAGAAAGTGGTGTGATGCCTACAAATAGTGAGTCACTTGCGAAAAGTGCTCAGTTTCTGAAAAGGAAATCTGAGGCTATCTATAAAAGTGCGAAAAAACTCGATGTTTCTCTATCTGCTGACCAAATTCAAGAACTTTGCCTTGCCGAATTAACTGTGCGTCTGGAATTAATCGAGCAATATCAAAATTCATTTAACTTGGCTCATAACAGCTTAGAAGAGCTCGATTATAACGAAATCGGTAGTGACTTGCGAGATAATTTCGACGATTTGCTACTGTCTTTAAAATCTCGAATAAAAGTGCAGCTTGAAAATCGTCATTCTATGTTGCCACCATCCTCAACACTTCGTCATGATGACAGCTTGGAGCAGCGAAATGCCACATCTATCCGTGTACATAGAAATCTTCCAGAGCTAAAGCTACCTACATTTTCTGGAGGATACACAGAGTATGCAGACTTCTTTGCCATGTTTAATTCTGTGGTCGACAAGGATGAAGGTTTGGATGACATCGAGAAGTTACAGCATCTTCGCTCGTGTCTTGCTGGCTCGGCGTTGGAGGCGGTTCGATCATTAGAAATTTGTAGTGCCAATTATCGTGTGGCGCTAGATATTTTAAGTCGACGTTATAATAATAAGCGTCTTGTTTTTCAGGCACACGTTAGGGAGATACTTGGGCTAAAGAGAGTGGATTCTTCATCGGCTGCAAAACTTCGTGAGTTCTTGGATAAGGTGAACTCGCACATCCGAGCCCTGCAAACTTTGGGCGATTCAAAACAAATTTCGGGCTGTATGCTTACATATCTGCTGCTACAAAAATTGGATTATGAAACGCAAACTGGCTGGGAGGAGAATGCATCGAGGGATAAAATTCCGTCTGCTGAGGATTTCTTCGAATATTTGGAAAGACGCTGTGAAAGGTTGGAAAACGTGCAACATGCTATGGCCACTCACGCGCCTAGCACTCAGGTGGGAAAAGCCATTACTAACTACAGTAGAAAAACCCTTGTAGCTGCACAAACTAACCACAATTGCTGTTCATTTTGTGACAATATTGGCCATGGAATTTACTCATGTAGAAGATTTGCGAATTTATCCACTACTATACGCTTTGAGGAAGTGAAAAAACTGGGGCTCTGCATCAACTGCCTAAAGAAAGGGCATAGTGCGGACTCCTGCCGCTCAAGCCTCTGTCGTAAATGTGGCAATAAACACCACACTCTTCTTCATTTCGATACTCAGCATGTTCCATCTCAACTATCACCAGTTTCTTCATCATCATCGCAAGATTCTTCTATATCTCAGTCATCCACCTCTCTAGCCGCTCAAGTTCTTCTACCTGATGTTGTGCTTTTAGCTACTGCAGTCATACTCATTAAAAATCGTTCTGGCTCATTAGTTCCTTGCCGTGCCATATTAGATGGAGGCTCACAACTGCATCTTGTTACTTCTCGCTTCGCTCATGAGTTACAATTAAAGAGAACACGCTCAGCAACCACAGTTTCGGGTCTTGGTGACACGCATGTCTCAACTGAGGGCTCAACCGTCAACATTTCCATGCAGTCACGAGATTCGGAGTATACAGCAAACATAAGAGCTGTTATTACTCAAACCATCACACATAATCAGCCTAGCTTCCCTATTGATACTGCAGATTGGAATATACCTGCAAACGTGCAGTTAGCCGATCCTGCGTTCAATATGCCACAGCACGTAGATCTTCTTATTGGTGCTAGCCTATTCTACGACTTGCTATGCGTCGGTCAAATCAAGCTCGCTCCAGGCTATCCACTACTACAGAAGACTCGTCTTGGTTGGGTCGTTACAGGTGGCGGTGATGAATCCAAAAACACTGCACTTTTAACCGCACAAAGTTGTAATGAAGATTACAATGCCGAAATGGATTTCCGTCTTGATGACTTAGTTCGCCGATTTTGGGAAGTAGAGAGCTGCGAGCAAGCTGTGGCAAAACTAAGTAAGGAAGAACAAGATTGCGAGAATCATTTCTGCGACAACTTTGTACGCCTCTCATCTGGTGAATACGAAGTTCGATTGCCGCTGAAACCCAGCGCTACATCTCTTGGAGAGTCCTACACGCAAGCCTATCGCCAATTTCTCAATTTGGAACGCAAACTACAGCGCCAGCCAAATCTTAAAAATCTTTATTCATCCTTTATTAAAGAATACTTAGATCTTAACCACATGTCGCTCGTCAGTCCTGAGCTGGTTCGTGATTGCAAGTATTTTCTGCCTCACCATTGCGTACTAAAGGAGGATAGCACAACAACAAAGCTTCGTGTTGCTTTTGATGGCTCTGCTGCGACTTCTTCTGGCTATTCTCTCAATGAGGTGATGATGGCAGGACCTGTCATACAGCCTAAACTCTTCCACATTTTACTTCGCTTCCGTTCTTACCAATTTGCTCTCACAGGTGATATTTGCAAAATGTACCGCTGCGTCAAAGTTGCATCCCCTGATAGCTATTATCAATGCATCCTGTGGCGCGACTCACCCGATAAAGATGTGAGTGTGTACAAATTGGATACTGTGACCTATGGAACCAAGGCTGCTTCATTTTTATCTGTTCGCACGATGCACCAGCTGGCTATTGACGAACGAGTTTCCTTTCCTGATGGCTCAGTTGCCGTACAACAAGATTTTTACGTAGATGATTTCATTTCTGGAGGCAATTCAGTGCAAGAAACCATAAATAAAATGCATCAGACTGCAGGCATACTTTCTAGAGGCAACTTCAAACTCCGTAAATGGTGCTCCAGCCACCCAGAAGTACTTCAAGACGTTGCTGAGGGCGACAGGGAAAAGTTTCTTAAATTCGACGATGGTAGCGACATAACAAAAACTCTTGGTTTAGCTTGGGATCCTGCTTCGGATCAGCTTTTGTTTTCGTTTTCATCCTTAGAGACATGCTCCAAGCCTTGCAGACGCTCAGTATTAGCAACCATAGCTCGATTCTACGACCCCCTTGGTCTTCTTGGTCCAGTCATAACTAAATCAAAGATATTTCTCCAACAGCTCTGCAAGGATAAGCTGACGTGGGATGAGAGTCTGCCTCTGTCTCGATACACTGCTTGGCAGGATCTGTGCAACAGCTTTCAAAGTGTTCAGCGCATTTCGTTTCCGAGATTCGTCCTCGATGCCAAATCACTATATGAAATACACGGATTTTGTGATGCTAGCGAGGAAGCATATGGTGCCTGCATTTACGTGGTGTCCAAAAATCATACGTCAAAAAGCCATTTGTTGTGCTCAAAATCGAGAGTTGCGCCTCTTAAGACGCAATCAATACCAAAGCTGGAGTTGTGTGGTGCTGTGTTGCTTGCTAAGCTCATGAATGAAATCCGAAAGCTGGGCATATTCGTTGGCCAGTTTCACTGCTGGTCGGATTCATCCGTTGCACTTTCTTGGATTCACGATGAGCCATACAAGTTTAACGTTTTTGTGGCAAATCGCGTCACATCTATACAGGAACTGACCGCCGATATGGAATGGCATCATGTTCCTACTGCTTCAAATCCTGCTGACATCCTTTCGAGAGGCGCATTCCCAGAACTTCTTGCCCAATCCGAAATGTGGTTTCATGGCCCGACATACTTAGTTGACAATTGTGATGCATGGCCAACACGTATATGCCCAGATGTGCCAACGCTAGAGCTGCGCAAAAGTGTGCTTATTATCCAATCACCACATGTCGACCTTTCTACTGGATGCAAATATTTAAATTCATTTGCCTCGATGCAGCGAACGTTTGCATACATCTATAAGTTCATTAAACGCATAAGGCATCATGGACTCAACACAACTGATGTTCATTATGGCACATTGCTACTTATGCGAGCTATTCAACTAGCCAATCTTCAGGATGATGTAAAAGAACTTCGATCCAACGGCTTTGTCCGAAAGTCTAGCGCCATCGCTTCTCTTGCACCATTTATTGACAATTTTGGTCTCATACGAGTTGGTGGGCGACTCTCAAATTCAACGCTCCCATATGAATCTCGTCACCCAATTATACTGCCACGTCGACATCCAATTGCACTGGCTATCATTGCTCATCTTCATAAGACGAACTTGCATATAGGCCCGCGTGCACTATTAGCTAAAATTCGTCTTCAATATTGGCCAATTGGTGGTCTAGGAACTGTTTCAGGAGCCCTCAAGAATTGTGTCACATGCTTCAAAGCCAAGCCAAGCTTTCTTGAACCAATTATGGCAAATCTTCCTAAGGAGCGTCTTCTGGGTGTTCGTGCATTTGCTGTGTCTGGTGTTGATTACTGTGGACCCTTTTTCTACAAATCCGAAGTCCGAACAAGGCCTCCCATCAAGTGCTACATCTGCATATTCATCTGTTTTACGAGCAAAGCAGTACATATGGAGCTTGTCATGGACTTAACTACCGCATCATTCCTAAGCGCTCTTAAAAGATTTATCGCGACTCGTGGAAAACCTAGCCAAATGTGGTCCGACAACGCGACAAATTTTGTTGGAGCAAAAAATGAGCTGTCAGACCTCAAAGCACTCCTTCTTAGCGACCCTCATATGGAAGCAGTTCATCGGTTTTGCCTTACTGATAGTATCGACTGGAAATTCATTCCACCTCGATCACCGCATTTTGGAGGATTATGGGAGGCAGCCGTAAAGACAGCCAAGCATCACTTCATTCGATCTGTTGGCTGCTCCGTCCTTACCTTTGATGAGCTTCGAACCCTAGTCTGCCAAATATCTGCGATAATTAATTCTCGTCCATTGCTCTTACTTTCAGAAAATCCAGAAGATTTAGATGTGCTAACTCCTGCTCATTTATTGTATGGTGGTCCCCAAACGGCCTTAATCGAGCCAGATCTGACAAAACTCAACTACAATCGGTTGGATGGCTGGCAACGTGTCACCCAGTTGCAACAAGTTTTCTGGGCACGATGGCGCGAGGAATACCTCACTCTACTGCAGCAGCGGTGCAAGTGGCGTAGTCCTGATCGACGACTGAAGGTCAACGATGTTGTGCTTGTCAAGGATGACAATTTGCCGCCAATCACTCATACCTGGTCAAGATGGCGAGTGCCGTGTTGCAGAGCTAAAGACCGCTGTGGGCAACACTCGAAGAGCTATAACCAAGCTGTGCCTGCTGCCCCTTAGTGATGATGTTGAAACACAAGCTTCCAACGGGGGGAGTATGTCGGGAGCAGCAGCTTCCCAATAACATTAATGTCATACCTACCATAAACTCTTAAGCTATGCAACTCATTACTCTTAACTTCCAATAATATAATATATAACTTCTCTCTTTGTACTGCAATAGAACAGTTATTAATTCCCTCTTTTATGCTTTGTACGATTCTTGGCAGCGCTGCGGCCCTTGCCTTGCCGTCAGCGTTCCAAGATCAAATTAGTCTATGCTAATCTATATCTTCATACGGTTGCGTTGCTCACCACCGTCGCGTGTACCAGTCATGCACTTGCCGCGACAACAACAATAACAAAATAAAGTTTATAACGTTTATAAAAACAACGTTCGTTTCAATCCCAAACAAAAACAATTAGCTAAAAAATATTAGCTAATCTAACAATTTATTTTTTCGAAGAAAATGATTTCAAGTCATGTAAAATGCCCTCAATATTCCCTATATTTATTTAAATATATTTCTCACAGATATTATGAATTAAAAATTATTCTTTTATTGGAAGTAACATAAATGTATGTACGTAAGGGAGGATAAATTTCTACGGGGTCAAAAAAACTTCCTACGGTTCACAGTGATTTTAATTTTTTTGGTCATTCTAAGCAACTTTTCCCAAGAAGCTATGTGCCTAAAATGAATTTCGAAATATTTAAAAATCGATTAAGGAATTGCATTGAAATGGCCAAAAAACTATCAGGGGTGCCACAGAAAACCAATTCGATTTCAATTCCAATTCTTGGTGCCACAGACATGGCTAACAAGGGTTTTAAAAAAACCAATTCGATTCAATTTCGATACAATTCCAATTCTTGGTGCTACATACATGACTATGAGCGGTTTTAAAACCGTCGTTAGCCATGTCTGTGGCACCAAGAATTGCAATTGTATCGGAATTGAATCGAATTGGTTTTCTGTGGCACCCCTGTATATTTTTCCTCTTTCCTAATGTGTTTTTGGGGGTTTTTGGTATCGCGGAATTGATTTTTTACATCTATTTCTCATG
>JBAMAX010001170.1:0-32882 GCA_037043745.1 Chymomyza amoena
ATACAAAATTTAGAAGACTACCAGACATTTATATATGCAACTGCAACAACTGTAATCAAGCTAAATGGTCAAAAAATAACACACATAACACCAACAGGAAAAATAAAAACCCCAAAATGGAAAGAACGACTAACTAAGAAAATAAATAAACTCAGAACGGATATCGGAAGAATTACGCAATACAACAGAGGAAACCCCAGCAAAAAAGTAACCAGACACATACAAAAGCTAAGAAAAGGTCAGGAAACACTAATAGAAATAACAGACACATTAAAACAAAAACTATGTATATATGCTTATAGACTCCGTAAATATACAGAATCGGAAAAACGAAAGAAACACAATCAATTATTCAAAAATAAAGAAAAAGCATTCTATAAATCATTAACAGAAAACCAAGCCATAATAAATCCACCCACAAAACATGAAATACATGCATATTGGAACAATATCTGGTCACAAACAACAACACACAACAATAATAGCCCCTGGATCCAAGAAGAAGAAGAAATATACAAAAACTTAAACCCACAAAACAACGCACCTATAACACAATCAGAACTCACAGAAGTGGTTAAAAACACCCACAATTGGAAATATCCCGGAATAGACCATATCCACAACTACTGGTATGAAACCCTCACCTCAACACATAATACACTACTAATGGTAATTAATAAAACACTACAAAACAAAACAACAATACCGCCATTTCTCACCCAAGGCATAACGTTCATAAAGCCGAAAAATACAAATACTAGAGACCCAGCCAACTATAGACCAATTACTTGCTTACCAACACTCTACAAAATAATAACAGCACTCATCGCTAAGAAAATATACACTCACCTAATAGACAATAACATACTGGCAATAGAACAAAAAGGATGCCGAAAACAAAGCCAAGGTTGTAAGGAACAACTAATAATAGACCAAACAATCACCCAGCAAGCCACTAAAGAACATAGAAATCTACACACATGCTATATAGACTATAAAAAAGCATTCGATAAAGTACCCCACAGCTGGCTCACCCAAATACTTAAAATCTACAAAATAGATAAACAACTTATAAACTTTCTTGTAACCAGCATGAAAAACTGGAAAACAAAAATCCATCTACAGACAACCACAGAACAAATTATCACTGACACAATAGATATAAAAACCGGTATCTTTCAGGGAGATGCTCTTAGTCCCCTCTGGTTCTGTATGTGTCTAAATCCCATATCCAACCAACTAAATAAAACAGAATATGGTTTCAACATCAAAAGTAACAAACAGATTTTGCATAAAATAAACCACTTACTATACATGGATGACATTAAACTTTTTGCATCAACACAGTCACAACTACAAAGATTAATAAGAATAGTAGAAAATATAACAACGGACATAAAGATGGAATTCGGGATGGATAAATGTAAAACACAACACCTAGAACATGGCAAATGGATAAACAGAGAAACAATAGAAACACTAAATAATGAAACATTACAATGTATGGAAGAAAACGAACTTTACAAATACCTGGGTTTCCAACAAAGCACAAAAATAGACCATACCGAAATTAAAAACGGCCTAAAAACAATATACATAGCACGATTAACAAAATTATTAAAAACATACCTAAACTCCAAAAACCTTTTCAAAGCAATAAATACATATGCAATACCACTACTAACCTACTCATTTGGAGTAATAAAATGGTCTAACACCGATTTAGAGAACCTGAAAATAGTTACCAGAACAAAGCTGACAAAATTTCAAAAACACCACCCACATGCCTGTAAAGAAAGATTAACAATCCCAAGAACAGAAGGAGGAAGGGGACTAATAGACATACAACAACTACATAATAACCAAATAAGAAATCTGAGGACATACTTTTATAACCAAACCTCAACGCTGCATCAAGCGATCATACAAGCAGATAAAGATTACACACCACTAAAGCTTCACAACCATAATATTACCATACCCACACAAACGACAGAGGAAACAAACAACAACTGGAAACGAAAACAACTACATGGACAACACCCACATATAGTAGACAACATCAACGTAGACAAACGAAATACATACACATGGCTTACAAGAGGAGAGTTACAAGCAGAAACAGAAGGATTTATAATTGGCATACAAGATCAAATAATAGCTACAAGAAATTACAGAAAATACATAATTAAAGATCACACAGTAACCGACGACAAATGTCGGAGGTGCCACATCCACACAGAAACAATAAACCATATAATATCAGGATGCCCTATACTAGCAGGAACACAATACACACAACGACACAATAGTGTCGCGAAAATAATACACCAAGAAATAATAAATAAACTTAATATAGCAAACAACAAAACACCATATTATCTATATACCCCGGACACAATACTGGAAAACGAAGACTTCAAGATATATTGGGACAGAACCATACTCACAAATAGAACTATAACATGCAATAGACCAGATATAACATTAATAAATAAAAAAGAACAAATATACGCACTCGGTCGAATTTAGTGTCCCAATTGACCACAACATACACGAAAAATTCCAAGGAAAGCTAGAAAAATATCAGGAACTTACACAAGAACTAATAGATATTTGGAACCATGACAAGAAAGTAATCAATAATACCATTCATCGTAACTGCAACAGGAATGAGCTACACAAAAGCTATTCGCAGGTCAAAGATCTAAAAACACTCCATATATGGGACATTCTTCTCTACAACCCGTACGGTTTTATCGAAAAAAGTATAATTTCAGATTTGTAGATCTCACCAAAATTCTCTATCAAGGATGATTTCAATGAATTTTGTCGAAGACGCGTATCGGCATTTCACCGAAAAGATTTTATTAGCGCTTGTATGAATATTCAAAGTTTTACAGTGTGCGCGCTATAGTCACGGTACATGTAGAATAGATTATCTCCGGCTCTATTTATCCGATCAGTCTATTTCTCCCATATTTTGTTCGTTAATATATTGTCTTTAAAAGGTATGAAGTAACATTCTTAAATATCCATTGTTAAACAATTGTACAAAAATAATAACAACAATTTACTAACAAGTTTCCTTAAATTTAAAAACAATGTAAAAAATGTCATTAATTCAGCGCCACAAAAGTCTTAGACGGAATACCGATTTTACGTTGTTGCAGCTGGTTTGCTTTGATTTTTGTAACGGGACTTTTTTGTATATGCTTTGCTTTACTGTTGTATGCGCCTATGGGAATTTTCCGCTGCCAAAATGTGCATTATTAACTGCAAACGTGACGCGTAAGGAGTTGACAATTGAAGAACGCAAAATATATATTAATGAATTTACACCATTCCTGGGCTTGTTTTTAACTCGATCTTCGTTTTTTAAACGAGTTATGCCTTTTGGACCCTTGACTGGAGTCTTGACAAAATTTTTCCAATTTCGGAATACGATTTTCCATCTTTTACGTTGTAAATTCAATAATATGTATTTTGCGTTCTTCAATTGTCAACTCCTTACGCGTCACGTTTGCAGTTAATAATGCACATTTTGGCAGCGGAAAATTCCCACACGCGCATACAAAAGTAAAGCAAAGCATATACAAAAAAGTCCCGTTACAAAAATCAAAGCAAACCAGCTGCAACAACGTAAATTCGGTATTCCGTCTAAGACTTTTGTGGCGCTGAATTAATGACATTTTTTACATTTTTTTTAAATTTAAGGAAACTTGTTAGTAAATTGTTGTTATTATTTTTGTAAATTGTTTAAAAATATATATTTAAGAAAACCTCATCATTAGTTTTTGGAAAATTTAAACAATATGGGAGGAATTCGCATTTAAGTGTAAAATCGCCTAGCTGTACCATGACTTTAGTGGCACACTGTATAACATTATTCTTACAAGTGCAATATCTCGGGAATGTTAGGTCTTAGAAAAAAATCATTGAGACCATTTTTAAAGAGAATTTGAGGATCTACAATTTTGCTCTGAATACTTTTTTGATAAAACTTATGGTTTTAGAGAAAAATCCAAAAAACCAAAAATTTTGACCGTTTGACCCCGAATAACTTTTTTAAGCTCACATGGGATCGATGGGGACTTTTGACACTTTGTTCGTCATGGTAAAACTAAGGTTTATACAAAGATTTGGCTTTCCGGGAATTTTCTGTATTTAATCAATTTTTTATGTCTAAATTGACCGGACTAATAACGCATTTAATAGAAATAAGTGTCCCAAGTGACCACAACATACACGAAAAATACCAAGAAAAAATAGAAAAATATCAGGAACTTACACAAGAAATAAAAAATATTTGGAACCAAAAGAAAGTAATAATAATACCATTCATAGTAACTGCAACAGGAATAGTACACAAAACATTTGCACAAAATCTAAAAACACTCCATATATCGGAAAAAACAATAGCCAAAATACAAAAAGCGGTAATTTTAAAAACATGCAATATTGTTAGAGCGTTTTTAAATAGCCAATAAAATAAATAAATAGCAACTGAGCCTAATCCCTTGGTAACCACCCGGGATAGGTGAATTCCAGCCTTAACCAGCTGTGAATGAAAAATTCAGAAATAATACTAATAAGTAATATAATAATACTTTTTGTAAGCAAAATGGTGAAATTAATTTTTTGAAATTATTTTTTTAACGCAAATTTGTGTTTAATAATTATTATGTCATGCAATATTAATTATTATGGTTAGATATTTTATTGAAATTAATAAAAATAAAAAAATTTAATAGCAGCTTACATCGGTTATTACATACATATAATTAAATTGAATGTGTTTCAATTATTATACCTTCAATTGTGTAGTTTAGTAACAATATATTGTGCTTTAATAATTACACCTTAATTGTGTAGTTTGGTAACAATACATATTATAAAAAAAAACAAATATTTTATCTATTATTTATTATTTATTATCTACTGCCGAGAAAATTTTATTTTATTAAGAGATACGAAAACGTAAAGTCTGACAACTCGTTTCATAATTCCATGAAATATACGTATAATCTTGATTGCGTATCAAACGTTTCTAAGTCAACTACGTTAAAAGAAACAACCATCGACTTGACTTTCGCAAGACACATTACAGCAGAAACACTTCCTTTCATTTCCTATTTCTCCTATCATCGTCCTATCCTCAACAAAATCACTCAAATAGGAATTAGTTAAGTTTTAGTTTACACGTACGATGTTTTAGCAAACAAAATATATTTCTATAGTTACAATTTGTGCAATTCTTATTTTCATTCAATTCCTTGTTCCTATTGTGCAATTTTATAATATTCATATCAATAAATATTCTACCGAGAAAAAGACGTTGTCACGTAAAATCTTCGCCCGTAAAACCGACATTTTATTTTTATTATTTGATCAATTTAGTTCGTTAAACAATTTGCTTTATTTTTATAATATTTCAACATAATATTATAATTATAAAATTATAAATGAATATCGTAACTTACAATTTTAGCTTGTTTATTTTTATTATTTGATAAATTTAGTTAGTTTAACAATTTGCTTTATTTTTATAATATTTCAACAATAATAATTATAATTATAAAATTATAAATGAATATCGTAACTTACAATTTTAGCTTGTTTATTTTTATTATTTGATAAATTTAGTTAGTTTAACAATTTGCTTTATTTTTATAATATTTCAACAATAATAATTATAATTATAAAATTATAAATGAATATCGTAACTTACAATATTAGCTTGTTTATTTTTATTATTTGATAAATTTAGTTAGTTTAACAATTTGCTTTATTTTTATAATATTTCAACAATAATAATTATAATTATAAAATTATAAATGAATATCGTAACTTACAATTTTAGCTTGTTTATTTTTATTATTTGATAAATTTAGTTAGTTTAACAATTTGCTTTATTTTTATAATATTTCAACAATAATAATTATATTATAAATTATAAATGAATATCGTAACTTACAATATTAGCTTGTTTATTTTTATTATTTGATAAATTTAGTTAGTTTAACAATTTGCTTTATTTTTATAATATTTCAACAATAATAATTATAATTATAAAATTATAAATGAATATCGTAACTTACAATATTAGCTTGTTTATTTTTATTATTTGATAAATTTAATTAGTTTAACAATTTGCTTTATTTTTATAATATTTCAACAATAAGAATTATAATTATAAAATTATAAATGAATATCGTAACTTACAATATTAGCTTGTTTATTTTTATTATTTGATAAATTTAGTTAGTTTAACAATTTGCTTTATTTTTATAATATTTCAACAATAATAATTATATTATAAAATTATAAATGAATATCGTAACTTACAATATTAGCTTGTTTATTTTTATTATTTGATAAGTTTAATTAGTTTAACAATTTGCTTTATTTTTATAATATTTCAACAATAATAATTATAAAATTATAAATGAATATCGTAACTTACAATATTAGCTTGTTTATTTTTATTATTTGATAAATTTAGTTAGTTTAACAATTTGCTTTATTTTTATAATATTTCAACAATAATAATTATAATTATAAAATTATAAATGAATATCGTAACTTACAATATTAGCTTGTTTATTTTTATTATTTGATAAGTTTAGTTAGTTTAACAATTTGCTTTATTTTTATAATATTTCAACAATAAGATTATAATTATAAAATTATAAATGAATATCGTAACTTACAATATTAGCTTGTTTATTTTTATTATTTGATAAATTTAGTTAGTTTAACAATTTGCTTTATTTTTATAATATTTCAACAATAATAATTATAATTATAAAATTATAAATGAATATCGTAACTTACAATATTAGCTTGTTTATTTTTATTATTTGATAAATTTAGTTAGTTTAACAATTTGCTTTATTTTTATAATATTTCAACAATAAGAATTATAATTATAAAATTATAAATGAATATCGTAACTTACAATATTAGCTTGTTTATTTTTATTATTTGATAAATTTAGTTAGTTTAACAATTTGCTTTATTTTTATAATATTTCAACAATAATAATTATAATTATAAAATTATAAATGAATATCGTAACTTACAATATTAGCTTGTTTATTTTTATTATTTGATAAATTTAGTTAGTTTAACAATTTGCTTTATTTTTATAATATTTCAACAATAATAATTATATTATAAAATTATAAATGAATATCGTAACTTACAATATTAGCTTGTTTATTTTTATTATTTGATAAATTTAGTTAGTTTAACAATTTGCTTTATTTTTATAATATTTCAACAATAAGAATTATAATTATAAAATTATAAATGAATATCGTAACTTACAATATTAGCTTGTTTATTTTTATTATTTGATAAATTTAGTTTGTTTAACAATTTGCTTTATTTTTATAATATTTCAACAATAAGAATTATAATTATAAAATTATAAATGAATATCGTAACTTACCATTTTAGTTTGTTTATTTTTATTATTTGATAAACTTAGTTCGTTAAACAATTTGCTTTATTTTTATAATGTTTCAACAATAATAATAATATAAATTATAAATGAATACCGTAACTTATTTATTATTCGATAAATTTAGTTAGTTTAACAATTTGCTTTATTTTTATAATATTTCAACAATAATAATTATAATTATAAAATTATAAAATGAATATCGTAACTTACAATTTTAGCTTGTTTATTTTTTTTATTTGAAAAAAACATTTAGTTTAGTTAGTTTTACAATTGGATTTATTTTTATAACATTTCAACAACAATAATAATAATTATTATAAAACTACTGTAAAATATTGTAACTTACAATTTTAACTTGTTTATTTGGTAAAAGTTAGTTTAACAATTTGCTTTATTTTTATTATAAGTTTTGCTTAAAGCTAGCCATTTAAAATTACAGAGTTGGATCTAAAAATTGTATAAATTTAAATATTTATTATATGATAACATTTTTAAGGAACCAGGCGACGGAAAGTAAAATATTCTGTTTTGAAAATAAAAAAAATTGTTTTGTAAAAAATATATAGGCATGTGGACATCCTGTCGAATCTGGAGTTATAATAAGCTATTATTTCCCTTCTCATCTGTAATAAGCATCTTTCGTGACTTGAATTCGAAACAATATGTTAAAGTGTAATATATATAATGGTAAAATTCAATATATTACTGTCTTTGTTGCTGCCTAAGAAGATAAAGTTGTCACATTCCAGATCCTTTTGACAGTTCCACTCACGTATACAAATTTTCTCCGTAATAATCCCGTCATGACTCGCCTGAAAACCATAAAAATATATGTAGTTTTAAAAATTTCGCAAAATAAAAATATATTATTTAGCAATGTTAAACTCTTTAAATTACAAGCCATTTAAGTTTTTGAATCAAACAATAATTCTTAGCAAACAAAAAAAATAATGATAAGATTAAAAAAAATTATAACTAGCTAAATAATCATCTTTGGTCTTTAATTGAGAAACACTTTCATGTTCGCTTTATTTACCGATCCAAAACGCGTAGCATGAAAATTCGTCAATAGATCTGCTTAGCAAAGATTTCATCTTTCGTAATAATTTTTTAGATAATATTTAATTTTATCAATTCCATTAAGTGGGCCTCAAAAATTCACTCTGTGTTGTAATCCATTTCCCATAAAATAGTTTTGTTTCTGTTGAAACCTCAAGGTCACGAGCGAGTAGAGCTCCTACAAAAAATATTAGTATGTGTTTAAAAAATAAAAGTTTTAAAAATCTTGTTATAGGTAAAAATATAAAAAATAAAAACAAAGTAACTTTTTTAACCCATTAGAGGTCACTGTACTCATTTGAGTACCCTTTAAGTGTACTCATAAATAATACGTGGGTAGTGCGACATTTTTTATTAAAAAGTGCCAGTTGAAGTTGTGGTACGGTAACGTCATCGAGGTAAGTTCATGATTTTAGATTTTTTCTAGTAATTAGTACTTCTAAGTGTTTTATTTCGATTTATTTCGATGCATTAGATGTAAAAGAAAGATATTAAAAACTGTTAAATAAATTACATATTACTAAAATAAAACTAGAATCTTCTAAATGTAACTGTACTCAGTTGAGTACACTGACAACATACGTAACTAAAATAACTGTTATTTTCGTCAGATACTTGCAATGAAAAAACAGCGCTTTACAGCTCATACTAGTTACCGTGGGCTTCAGGAAGCTATCGAAGCTGTGTAACAGGATAGCGAACCATACCACCTGATCCAAGTGCATTGACTGATAAAGAGGAGAGTGCCGACGAAGGCAAGACGTACCTGGTTCTATTGAGGTATTTAGCAATCGAGAGGATAATGAAAGCGAGGATTCTATGCACAGTGACAGTGACGATGAACCCCTTGTGTCAAAACAAAAGAAACTTGATGCTACCCGCCAATCTTCTTGGAGTCCGAACCCAATCTGGCGCAAATGTACCCCTTGATATTCTTTTTAGAGTTCAACAGAAGTCTCTGATAAGAACAGTGCTATTGGTAAATAACTAAAAGGCCTCAACCCTGTATAAATATTTGAAAAGATAATGGATAATGATATTATGTATATGATCATATTCAATAGCCGACTTTATGCTAACCAAAACAAGAGAAAATAGGACCAAAAATTGTTCCTTGAAAAGAACAAAGGAAATAAAAAAGTTAGATCGTGCAACTTTCGACTGCAGATTTGACAAGAAAGGTGAAATATTACTGGTTAGATGGAAGGATAATAGTGTATGTACCCTGGCAACTAACTACGATACCATAGAACCTCTCGGAACTGTCAAACGCTGGTGTCCAATCAAAAAGGAGAAGATAGACGTAGCCATACCACGTTTGTTAAAAACTTATAATAAAAATATGGAAGGTGTATATGAACTTGACCAGTCTGTCTCATTATATAGAATTGCTGTTCACGGAAAAAAGTGGTGATGGATATAATATACATATATGATAGATATGGCTGTTTCTAATGTCTGGCGTTAAGAATTTAATGTGTAAAGATAATCCTATGGATCAGCTCATGTTCCAAAGTCACACATACAAAGAAAATCATGGCAAACTTCATCAGTTGTCGAAGGGCTGACTCAAGATGGAGTTGGACATTATCCCCGCAAAATTGAGAAACAGCTGCGGTGTGTAGTTTGCAGTTCAAGAGTGCATTGGCAATGCAAGAAGTGCCTCAAAACACTTTGTGTTCAAAACGCGTGTTATGAAAGTTTTCATACTTAGGCGGTCAGTGTACTCGATTGAGTACACCACCCCTATATTTTCGTGAAAATCTAATATTTCCACAATTTTCTTGATTTAAGTTTTCCTTTGTACTTACTTTATTATGAACATAAACAAAATTTGAAAAAAATATTTGTAGTTTTCATTTGACCTTTAATGGGTTATGCACATAAATCATTATTTCAATAAAAAAAAAAAAATTGTTTGGGACTTTCTATTTATAATAGCTTTCCAACGATGCCTCATATCTAACAAGAATCTATTAATCTCCTGAGGGTCAATCTTCTCGAGTTTGTGACGATTCCTTGAGTATTACTTGATGCTACCTTTAAATTTTATCAATCAAGTGCCAAAAGGAATGTTAATCCGGAGGCTCGAGTAGAGTTTTCAGTTGCTTGCAATTATATATAAATCATTCCTGAGCAGTAATCTGCGTAAAATTCTTAAACATTCTGCATTGCCAACGATTTGGACTACTCAAGATGAGCAAAATCTGATAGAAGTTGTATTTAAAACTCCTAAAATTTTTTTTTCTAACCTAAGTTGACAACAGGGCTATTTAAAAAAATATATTTAATTCGTTTTTTATTTAACATATTTTCTTAAATAAAAAATAAAAGCTTTCTTATTTTTATATCCTGTACCGTATGGTACAAAGGGTATATTAAGTTTGTGAAAGTGGAAAATGTATGTAACATATAGAAGGAGACGTCGGAGATACCCCAAAGTTACCTGAAATATGATCAGGGTGAATAGAGAAGTCGATATACCCATGTCCGTCCGTCCGTGTGAACGCCTAGATCTCAGAGATGGTAAGAGCTAGAGTAACCAAACTTTCACATTAGATCCCATATTATTCCATAGGAGACAAGTTTATTTTATTTTTTTGATATCGGGGATAAATTATATAGCTCCCATAGGGGTGTTTGAGACGACCTCGACAAAAAAAGAAGTTTTAGATGAATAATTCGTTTGTTTATGAAGATATCTTAACCAAATTTGGTATTCGAAATATTTTTTATGGTTCCCTAGCACTGTACCAAATTTCATCCAAATCGGTTGACTATAACAAATAGCTCGATAGGATCGATCTACCAAAATAACTTTTTTAAATCAAAATTCGCTGTAGTTCGTTTTTTAACAAAGATATCGTTACTAGATTTGGCGTTAGGAAATTTTTAAGAGCACTTAAGCAATGTGCCAAATTTTAACAAAATCGGTTGACTATATCATATAGCTCCATAGGGCCGATCTTTCAAAAAAACGATTTTTGAACAAAATTTGTTGTGTTTCGTTTGTTTGTTTGTAAGTTTTTTATAGTTCCTAAGCACCGTACTAAATTTTATCCAAATCGGTTGACTATATCATATAGCTCCAATAGGACTAATCGGTCCAAAAAAACGATTTTTTACAAAATCCGATGTGTTTCATTTGTTTGTAAAGATATTTGAACTAAATTCGGCATTCAGATATTTTTTAAGGTATTTAAGCACTGCGTCAAATTTTAATTCGGTTAATCGGTTAACTATATCACATAGCTCCCATAGGAACGATAGGTCAAAACAAATTTTTTTGCTTAAAAATTGTTCTGTTTTTGGTTTTTTGTGAAGGAACCGGAATTTATTGCAAGCTAGTGGTACAGGGTATCCCAAAGTCGTCCGCGCCCGCCTTTACGTACGCCATTTTTTTTAAGTGTGTTCCTTAAATATGTCAATCATTAATTTTTTTTAGCAAGTATTTTTATACGTTCTTTATATTGTGTGAATATGAATTAATCGATTTGGTACAAGTTGAAAAATTAAAATTTTTTTAAATTTTGGCAAGGGGTAACATCACAAAATTTTTATGGCCATAAAACCGAAAGTCTAGAATATTGGAAACCTGTATGCCATTCGAAAGGGGCTGCCTAGAGCAACTTAAAACACCAAGACTTTTCGACTTTGAGCCAGTATTTTACAAGTTATGTCTGAAATTTAGACTAAAATTGTGTATAAAAAATCGATCGTTTTACATACCTTTGCATTAAAGGAAAGTTTCCAAGCAGCACGCTTATACTTCCAAACTCCACTATATCCTTTAAAATAACAAATTCTAAAGTCTCTGGTTAATTTGTTTTTGACGTGACAACGTCTTAAATTAGGTTTGTATGGGAGGCACCATTGAAAAAGTCTAACGATAACCGTAACGATAAGTCTAGCGATAAATAATCGTAACGATAAGTGGCATTTTTATTTTTGGTTTGCGCTCTGCTCTTATCTATAAACGAACCAGCGACTTTTTGTGAATCGCAGCAAAAAGCAACGCACAGCGTCAGCCGCACCGCTTAGCGCTCAGCACCAAACCGGCACTGCTCAAAGCGGTGGCTATTTTTAGTTTTGAGTGAGCGCAACTGAATAACTATTTTATTTTTGGTTTGCGCTCTGCTTTTATCTATAAACGAACCAGCGACTTTTTGTGAATCGCAGCAAAAAGCAACGCACAGCGTCAGCCGCACCGCTTAGCGCTCAGCACCAAACCGGCGCTGCTCACAGCGGTGGCTATTTTTAGGTTTGAGTGAGCGCAACTGATTAACGCCCAGCGGCGCATAGCCTCTGCGGTCTGCCGAAATACTGCATTACCTCCGCAGAAAACGTAATTGATTACAAGCGCTGCGTATCGTTTGAGGGATTGTAAGCGGAGGCAAATAGAAAAGCAGTGATCTGCCGAAAATCTGCATTACAACTGCGGAAAAAGTAATGCACAAATAGAAACTCGCACTGCGCTACCTTAGCAACACAAAATTTTGTTATTTTGTTTGCATGCTAACAAGCATAGTTCGGCATTTCTTCTGTCAAACCATTCGTTTATACCTTTTTATTTATTATCTACTGCCGAGAAAATTTTATTTTATTAAGAGATACGAAAACGTAAAGTCTGACAACTCGTTTCATAATTTCATGAAATATACGTATAATCTTGATTGCGTATCAAACGTTTCTAAGTCAACTACGTTAAAAGAAACAACCATCGACTTGACTTTAGCAAGACACATTACAGCAGAAACACTTCCTTTCATTTCCTATTTCTCCTATCATCGTCCTATCCTCAACAAAATCACTCAAATAGGAATTATTATTGTGCAATTTAATAATATTCATATCAATAAATATTCTACCGAGGAAAAGACGTTGTCACGTAAAATCTTCGCCCGTAAAACCGACTTTATTAACACCTCTGAAGAGCACTTAATAAACAAATTTGTGTCCGAAATTTTGAGTATCCTAATTTAGAAAAACGCATAATTTCCGCATTTATGGATGGATTTGGAAAAATCCTGGTGTTATGAATCGCTATTATTCTGCATTAAAATTTGGAAAAGTTGGAAAATTGAAATTTTTTGCCATTTTTTTGGTAAGGGGTTAGTTACATCACAATTTTTTATGGCCATAAATCCGAAAGTCTAGAATATTGGAAACCTATATGCCATTCGAAAGGGGCTGCCTAGAGCAATTTAAAACACCAAGACTTTTCGGCCTTGGGCCAGTATTTTACAAGTTATGTCTAAAATTTAGACTAAAATTGTGTATAAAAAATCGATCGTTTTACATACCTTTGCATTAAAGGAAAGTTTCCAAGCAGCACGCTTATACTTCCAAACTCCACTATATCCTTTAAAATAACAAATTCTAAAGTCTCTGGTCAATTTGTTTTTTACACCTCTGAAGAGCACTTAATAAACAAATTTGTGTCCGACATTTTGAGTATCCTAATTTAGAAAAACGCATAATTTCCGCATTTATGGATGGATTTGGAAAAATCCTGGTGTTCTACGCTCGTATTATGAATCGCTATTATTCTGCATTAAAATTTGGAAAAGTTGGAAAATTGCAATTTTTTGCCATTTTTTTGGTAAGGGGTTGTTACATCACAATTTGTTATGGCCATAAATCCGAAAGTCTAGAATATTGGAAACCTGTATGCCATTCGGAAGGGGCTGCCTAGAGCAATTTAAAACACCAAGGCTTTTCGACTTTGGCCCAATATTTTACAAGTTATGTCTGAAATTTAGACTAAAATTGTGTATAAAAAATCGATCGTTTTACATACCTTTGCATTAAAGGAAAGTTTCCAAGCAGCACGCTTATACTTCCAAACTCCACTATATCCTTTAAAATAACAAATTCTAAAGTCTCTGGTCAATTTGTTTTTTACACCTCTGAAGAGCACTTAATAAACAAATTTGTGTCCGACATTTTGAGTATCCTAATTTAGAAAAACGCATAATTTCCGCATTTATGGATGGATTTGGAAAAATCCTGGTGTTCTACGCTCGTATTATGAATCGCTATTATTCTGCATTAAAATTTGGAAAAGTTGGAAAATTGCAATTTTTTGCCATTTTTTTGGTAAGGGGTTGTTACATCACAATTTGTTATGGCCATAAATCCGAAAGTCTAGAATATTGGAAACCTGTATGCCATTCGAAAGGGGCTGCCTAGAGCAATTTAAAACACCAAGACTTTTCGACTTTGGGCCAGTATTTTACAAGTTATGTCTGAAATTTAGACTAAAATTGTGTATAAAAAATCGATCGTTTTACATACCTTTGCATTAAAGGAAAGTTTCCAAGCAGCACGCTTATACTTCCAAACTCCACTATATCCTTTAAAATAACAAATTCTAAAGTCTAGAATATTGGAAACCTGTATGACTTTCGAAAGGGGCTGCCTAGAGCAATTTAAAACACCAAGACTTTTCGGCCTTGGGCCAGCATTTTACAAGTTATGTCTAAAATTTAGACTAAAATAGTGTATAAAAAATCGATCGTTTTACATACCTTTGCATTAAAGGAAAGTTTCCAAGCAGCACGCTTATACTTCCAAACTCCACTATATCCTTTAAAATAACAAATTCTAAAGTCTCTGGTTAATTTGTTTTTTACACCTCTGAAGAGCACTTAATAAACAAATTTGTGTCCGAAATTTTGAGTATCCTAATTTAGAAAAACGCACAATTTCCGCATTTATGGATGGATTTGAAAAAATCCTGGTGTTCTACGCTCGTATTATGAATCGCTATTATTCTGCATTAAAATTTGGAAAAGTTGGAAAATTGCAATTTTTTGCCATTTTTTTGGTAAGGGGTTACATCACAATTTTTTATGGCCATAAATCCGAAAGTCTAGAATATTGGAAACCTGTATGCCATTCGAAAGGGGCTGCCTAGAGCAATTTAACACACCAAGACTTTTCGACTTTGGGCCAGTATTTTACAAGTAATGTCTGAAATTTAGACTAAAATTGTGTATAAAAAATCGATCGTTTTACATACCTTTGCATTAAAGGAAAGTTTCCAAGCAGCACGCTTATACTTCCAAACTCCACTATATCCTTTAAAATAACAAATTCTAAAGTCTCTGGTTAATTTGTTTTTTACACCTCTGAAGAGCACTTAATAAACAAATTTGTGTCCGAAATTTTGAGTATCCTAATTTAGAAAAACGCATAGTTTCCGCATTTATGGATGGATTTGAAAAAATCCTGGTGTTCTACGCTCGTATTATGAATCGCTATTATTCTGCATTAAAATTTGGAAAAGTTGGAAAATTGCAATTTTTTGCCATTTTTTTGGTAAGGGGTTACATCACAATTTTTTATGGCCATAAATCCGAAAGTCTAGAATATTGGAAACCTGTATGCCATTCGAAAGGGGCTGCCTAGAGCAATTTAAAACACCAAGGCTTTTCGACTTTGGGCCAGTATTTTACAAGTTATGTCTGAAATTTAGACTAAAATTGTGTATAAAAAATCGATCGTTTTACATACCTTTGCATTAAAGGAAAGTTTCCAAGCAGCTCGCTTATACTTCCAAACTCCACTATATCCTTTAAAATAACAAATTCTAAAGTCTCTGGTTAATTTGTTTTTTACACCTCTGAAGAGCACTTAATAAACAAATTTGTGTCCGATATTTTGAGTATCCTAATTTAGAAAAACGCATAATTTCCGCATTTATGGATGGACTTGGAAAAATCCTGGTGTTCTACGCTCGTATTATGAATCGCTATTATTCTGCATTAAAATTTGGAAAAGTTGGAAAATTGCAATTTTTTGCCATTTTTTTGGTAAGGGTGTTACATCACAATTTTTTATGGCCATAAATCCGAAAGTCTAGAATATTGGAAACCTGTATGCCATTCGAAAGGGGCTGCCTAGAGCAATTTAAAACACCAAGACTTTTCGACTTTGAGCCAGTATTTTACAAGTTATGTCTGAAATTTAGACTAAAATTGTGTATAAAAAATCGATCGTTTTACATACCTTTGCATTAAAGGAAAGTTTCCAAGCAGCACGCTTATACTTCCAAACTCCACTATATCCTTTAAAATAACAAATTCTAAAGTCTCTGGTTAATTTGTTTTTTACACCTCTGAAGAGCACTTATTAAACAAATTTGTGTCCTAAATTTGAGTAACTTAATTTAGAAAAACGCATAATTTCCGCATTTATGGATCGATTTGGAAAAATCTTGGTGTTCTAGACTCGTATAATGAAAGTCTAGAATATTGAAAACCTGTATGCCATTCCAAAGGGGCTGCCTAGAGCAATTTAAAACACCAAGACTTTTCGACTTTGAGCCAGTATTTCACAAGTTATGTCTAAAATTTAGACTAAAATTGTGTATAAAAAACCGATCGTTTTACAAACCTTTGCATTAAAGGAAAGTTTCCAAGCAGCACGCTTATGCTTCCAAACTCCACTATATCCTTTAAAATAACAAATTCTAAAGTCTCTGGTCAATTTGTTTTTTACACCTCTGAAGAGCACTTATTAAACAAATTTGTGTCCTAAATTTGAGTAACTTAATTTAGAAAAACGCATAATTTCCGCATTTATGGATCGATTTGGAAAAATCTTGGTGTTCTAGACTCGTATTATGAATCACTATTATTCTGCATAAAAATTTGGAAAAGTTGGAAAATTTCAATTTTTTGCAATTTTTTTGGTAAGGGGTTACATCACAATTTTTTGATGGCCATAAATCCGAAAGTCTAGAATAGAAGAGATTGAAAATTGTAGATGACAGGGTGCAAACTCCACTATGTATAATAAAATTGGAGATTTGGAAGTCTTGCAGGTATAGTGCGGTCTAAAGCCAAAATTTGTTGGCTGAAAACATTTTTATAATAAACATTGTATTAAGAAAAAAAAAATTGTGTAGTTTTTATTTCCAGCGCACAAAAGCCTTTATTATTTTTCCAGCAGGATATGGAAGCTGAATTTATAATAATAAAATAAGTGCTTAGGTGTGGCTGATTGGGTTAGTGGGCTCTCGCTCTGATGCATTAGGAAGGTTAGATAAACGTCAAGTACAAAAGTACTCAGCCAACAGATGGCCCACCCTTTAACTAAATATGTGATTTTAAACAAAAAATATGTTTATTTACAAAGTAAAAACTTGGTTCCAATATATTTTTTAAATTTTCAATCATTTTTATTAATGTTGAAAAATCTTGGTAATAGTACAGTAAACGAAGAGTTACATCTGAAATTAAAAACTTTTAATTGTAGAAAAGTGCAGCAGGTCTTATTTTGCATATAATTTCAATTACATTCATACTTTAACAAAGATGAAACCACCGCCCAGGTTTTTTGATGGGTTGGGCGTCTTTTGGCTACCAGAATCGGAGACCCATCTACCAAATTACCACCCGTAGGAACGCGAAAAGCTACATTGAATTATTGGATGAACTTCTTATTGGCTTTCTGGAGCACTAACCTGACCAAAATGCTATTTTTTCAGCAAGATAACGCTGCGAATCATATCTCAACGGCCAGCCATGGTTGGTTCCAGGACATGAAATGCCCTTTGAAGGTGGTTCTTCCGATGCCAACCCGAATTTTTGAGGTAATAAGCCAGTACAACTTTCCAAACAAGCACCGGTGTTAGGCAAGGATGCCCCCTATCACCACTACTATTCAACATAGTAGTTGACGAGGCTATGAGAGATGTATGCAGGTCTAGGCGTGGAATTACGTGGAGTCTCACCCGTCATTTGAAAGACTTGGATTACGCGGACGACATTTTTCTCATATCTCATAAACTAAATGATATCCAAACCAAAGTGAATGATCTCGAGATCTTGGCCAGCAATAAATGCATCCAAAACCAAAGCGATACTCTTCAACCACACCAGCCAATATACAATATACAATCTGCGGGAACACTATGGAGGGTGATATAGAGAATCATCTAAGCAAAGCATATGGAAAAACCAGCAAATAAGCAGAAGAACAAAGCTGAGGATCTTCAATGCGAGCGTCAAATCCATCTTGTTGTATGGCAGAGAGACGTGGCTGGCCCCGCAGAGAATGATATCGAAACTGCAATCATTCGTCAACAAGTGCCTTAGAATTATATGTGGGATATTCTGGCCCAACTGGCGGAACTATGGCACTGTACAAGTGAAGTTCCTATCTGCACTCAGATAAGAACAAGCAAGTGGCGTTGGATCGGCCATGCTCTTAGGAATAATCGAAGCAGCATCGTCAGGATGTCTTTGGAATGGAACCCCCAAGGAACAAGATGAGTGGAAAGGCCAAAGGCAACCTGGCGTCGTACAACGCTAAAAGAATTGTCCCAACGCAGCATCAGTTGGCACACTGCAAAGCAAACTTCGCCAAACAGAGTCCGGTGGAAAGTTCTTGTTGAAGCCCTAAGCTCCCTGGAGGAGTACTAAATGGAAAAAAATCGGGACTTACTATTAGTTAGTGTTTTTCCTAACCTTTGAAGAAAGTGCTCCCCTTATTGAATTTCGCCATATAAATTTAATTTTTTTAATGCTATTTAAAGCTTTAAGCTTCCTTTTTTTTTAAATTCGAAATAATTTAACGCAAAAAACATTATTTTAGTGTCAAATGTTTTTTAAATAACTTGAAACTAAATATTTTTAAATAATTGAATTTCGGGGAGCTTATATTGTAATTATTCTCAATTCAACAATATGGTGGTCAGTAGTCTAAATCACCGCTTTGAAAAAAGCAGCTAAAGTCATTTAGATTTTACCAATTGTTTTTATACTATATGTAAATTATTTCAAGATCAAGACTTAAAACTAAAAACTATCAATTGCTGAATAAGAGCCTTTCAACTGGGAAAACTTTCATCATTTCACATGAAATATCTATTTCACCACAAAATATATTATCACAATAATAAATAAACAAAACCTTTAAAAAAAATATATAAATAATCACAATAAACAATCTAGGATGGTGACACCTCAGGCAATATCTGATTGAATGAGTTGTGAATTATTGGGAAAAATTCTAATTTGTCTGCTTGGTACTGCAAACTTAGTTTAAATGAACTGTGAATCAGAAGTTTTCAAAAGTTAAAAACGGCCTCTTAGTGAATATTTTACTTTATTTTATTGAAATATATATTGTACTTTGTTCGTTTTCTCATATTTTAAATAGTATATCTTAAAGTTATTATGAGCCAAAATTCACAAAATAGTATTCAAAAACTTAAAATAAATAAAAGTCTTTAATTGTAAATAAATTGCGAACAACATGCTTAAATTATATTCCCTTAAATCAAGATTAAATTTTCTTACACTAAGACTTGTAAAGCTTTTAATCAATGTAAGAAAACCTAAAGTTTAAAAAGAGTTTTGATTATAGTAATTTTAAAATAAGAATTAAAGAAAAAATTTACCAATTTTAGATTGTTGAAAATTCGAAAATGATCCTCTTAAATGTGCAGTATTTTATGCATAGACTCAGTATCAAAATCTCACATTAGGATAGCTCAGTTGGTTGGGTGTCGGCCTCAAAACTTAACCTCACTTCGTCAAAGGACGAAGGTTCGAGTTCCAGTCTAGGTAATTTTTGTCCTTTTTTAACGATCTTCATTATTTTTTTGGCTCTGTTTTAAAACCAGATCATATCAATTAAAAATATTGGCACGTATGCAAAGAATTACCATAGCATATGTATATAAAAAACGAAAGAATTTCAGTAATATTATATTAACAAATGCTTAGCATACCTATATAATTTTTGGCATAGCCATGATAAAATGGCATTAGTTGCAAAAATTTATTAATTGAATCCTTATCCTACAATGATTTTATTGGATCATTTCCTAGAAGTTACCAATCAGTTTATTGATAGTATAGTTCACTATATCACTCTGGGACAGGTTCCATTTTATTTTTAGTTGAGCCAGCACCTTAAGTTTCTTTTTCATTTCTATCAGTTTTATATATTATTTATACTACTATTAAAATATGTTAACTTGAATTTATAAAAAGACCTTTTCTTAAGTGTTTAAATAAACCAAAAAAAAAATTATATATTGAAACTAAAAATCTTGCAAAGCAAAATAAAAAAATTGTCAATTGTTATAACGTTGAAGAAAAGAAATAAAGATTTTAATTCAGTAATTTACTACAAAGAGACAGGCCTTAAAGCTATTGTAAATTGGTTCAAAATAAAGCTAAAATAATCTAATAACTTAGTTTTACAAGGATGACGATAGAATCAGGAAAAGATTATAGTATCCAAAAGAAATTACACTATCTAAGGGATATGGTAGTATTCATGAAAAAAGAATAGTGTTCAAAAAAGATGATAGTTCTCAACAAAAATGGTAGTATCCGAGGAAGATGATAGTATTTAAAGAAAACGATAATATCCAAGAAAGATGATAGTAACCACGGTAGCTAAAAGCTTTCAAAAAGGATCATCAACATCATTTCCTTCTATTTTCAAAGCAGATGATAGTATCCAAGAAAGATCATAGTATACAAAGAAGATGATAGCATTTGAAGAAAACGATAATATTCGAAAAAGATGATGGTATCCAAGGTAGCTTATAGTATTCAAAGAAGATCATCATCATGATTTCTCGCCTCTCCCATTAGTACATAGGGCTTCCTTTAAAGAAGGCGATAACAGCCAAGGAAGATGCAAGCGTACAAGAAAAATAATTCTATCGAAAGAGAGGATAACATCCATTGGGTGATAGTAACTAAGGAAGTTGATAGCACCAGAATATATTATATTATAAATTATATTTTTCAAAGGTAATAGCAACGAAGAAAGATGATAGTATCCAGAGAAAATAATATATAGTACAATGAAACAAAAGTTTGTTAATAAAATCTATCGGTTTTATAATATTTAAAGATTTAAGCGTGTAGCTTCGGATACGTTTCAATCGCAAAAAATACTCTTCTGTTTAGCAAATATTTTGGTTGGCAAAAATCCACTCAGTTGTACCCTCCACGCGGGTGCCGACCGGGCAATGGGCATTTGCGACTATTACTTACTGAGTGGTGCCTGGCGGTAGGCATAAAACGCTATGGGGTGCGCTCCCCCTGAACTAAACAATCAAGCAAAATGGAGGTTGAACAAGATGAAACGCGAACTGGGATATCAGTTCAAACGTCGGTGGAAGGCGTGACTGCTACCACCGGCGGGCGCGACGACATAAGTCGCGTCGCCAGCGGTCACACCTCTGCTGGGATTGGAGCAGGTCCCAACAGTTGTACTGCGACTGCCAATAAGACGACTAGAAAGATGCTCCGATAGGCGATAGCATCAACACAGCGGATGAAGACGCTTTACTGCGCTCTCCAGGCGATGACCGAGGTACCATTTCTGCTCGCAAGAAAGGGCCGAAGACAAAGCCGAGAAAGAAGGGGCTTAAAGCGAAAGCTCAGTACAAGGCTGCGGTCAAGATCTGCGGTAGGCTGGAGAACAAGTGCCACCTGATGAAGGTGAAAGAAGAACGGTTGGCTTGGGCGAAAGATATGGTAGAGAAAGGCCGGGCTCACTTCGCGGCAAAAGCTTGGTGTGCTCCGACGGACTCAAAATTTGCAAACCGGGTCGAGGAGAACCTTGCCGTGAACCGACAAAGATCCACCGAATGCGAAGTGCAGTCTGGAAAGCGGTAGAAGTATAAGGAGGTGAATAGCGCGAGCAGTGAGAAGCCCAGCAATTCGAAGACGTCGACGGCTACGGCTAGTGTAGTGGCCAAACGGCACTTAACCGTGGCACTCATTGACCGTAGCCAACCGCAGGGGAAAATGACGCAGGAGCAGTGATCGGCCGTGGAGATGAAACTCCTGGAGGCCATGTTTGCCAAAATGAGGGACGAACCAACGGCGCCGATGCCGTCGTTTGATGGCGCAGTATGGGTCGACGGGGTGAAACTCGTCAAATGCAAGGACGACCCGACCCTCGAGTGGATAAAACGGCTGTCGAACTCCGGGGCCTATGGGTAGGGGCTTCTCTCGAGTTAGTAGACAGGTTCAGTGTTTCGTCGTTACCTAAGGCGAAGGTTCTAATACCGCGCGTGGTGAAGCCGGAAGATGCACTCTGTCTACTACAGCGACAGAGTCCTGATGTGCCGACGAACGACTGGAGGGTGCTGCACGTTTCTAAGCCAGCTAAGCTTTGCCAAAACATAAGTTTACAGAACCCTTACCAAAATTAATACACCCCAAAATTAAGTTAGTAAAAATGTAGTGTGTAGTTAAAATACACATGGCTGCAGTTAAGAGTTCTCATGTGACTGCGACTACAACTGTGTCATCCACAATTTAGGTAAAGAAATTTACCGCGCGGGTGTGGGAAAAGCTTAGGAAAAAAAAAAACCCAAACTCAATATAGAGAGTTCTTCACTCACGATAGATGCTCAACGGCAGCGCTTTACTTGGCGGCTAAGGTGACTACGATGACTATGTCAACATCGAAATTGTTGGCATTGTCTTGCCGCAACTTGACATGAGAATTAGGCACACCAACTAAGTTAAAGACGAGAGCGGAAAAGATTGAGACGTGCAATCAGACCGAGACACGGAAGAGTTTGCACTTTTTATACACTTAATCCATAGAATGGCCAAATAAAGGGTATATCAGCTTTTAACAACGCTTTGAGGAATATAAAAGATATTGATATTGGCATAGGATTATGAGTCCTAATACAAATATAGAAGCGAACTGGGTTAAATATGTGTATTATATAAATTTCACCTTTTCAACTTATCATCTTTATGTTTTATGATAAAACTATAAAAATCCAAAATTAGTGTGGGAAAAAGTAGTATCAACCCATTAAAGCCACAAAAGATAAAGATTATTGTCTTTTTCAAATATGTAAGAACTAATATTATCACTTGTTCATAATACAAAATACATAAGCTTTTTTTCAAATCCCACAAATAACATAAAAAATCATCTAAAAATGGTATTAGATTTGGTTTAGATTATCTGAAAATGTTCCCAGATACGGCAATTTGGTTTACATAGATGTTCATCAAAAAAAAAAAGTATCACCTCGCTGAAGATGATATTTTAATTAATTTATTTTTCTTTTATTTTTACTTAGTTAATATCGGATGGCATTGCTTGTCATGATGATGTGTCTTTAGATTCTTAGAAATAAAAACCCTCAAATAACCGGCAATGAGCTGTTTAAATCTGTCGGTGCCAATATTAAGAGATATAAAGAGCTCGAGAATCGTTCTTGAGAATAGAATTAGTCATTGTAATGTTTGTTTTTTTTTAATTTGGATAAAAGAACTAGATATTTTTTTATGTATTCCGTTGGTAGTCAACGAAATAAAAAACAAGTATCATTTTGTCATTTATCAAAAAATAAGACAGTGACTCTATATATATATTAATTAATCAGCGATGTATGAACTTTTTAACGATATGCCATATCGATATAGTGAACCGGGCTTTAGCAAATTTGGCACAGTTTGGTAACTGCCATAAACTTCCGGTTTAAAAAATTGGTTAAGAAATCTTGTCAAACGAAACAATCTAATAATTTCCTTTTATAAGGAAGATGATAATATCAGAGAAAGATTATAGCATCCAAAAGGATGACACTGTCTGGCATATGACAATATCCATGAAAAAAAAATAGTGTTCAAAAAAGATGATAGTACTCATGAAAAGTAGTAGTATCAGAGGAATATAAAAGTATTTAAAAAAAACGATAATATCCAAATAAGATGATAGTAACCAATGTAGCTAATAGCTTTCAAAAAATATGATCATTATAGTAGAAAATGAGAGTATTCAAAGAAGATAATAATGTCAAAGAAGATGATAGTATTCGAAGAAAACGATAATATTCAAAGAAGATCATCATCATTTCCTGTCTCTCATTCAAATAAGGCGATAATAGCTAAGGAAGATACAAGTATACAAGAAAAAAGATTCTATCAAAGGACAACAAATTATGCTCTCAAAACGTTTCTTTTTTTCACCAGTATATACTCAACCGATTTGAAACAATCGTTGGATGTCTCAAATATCTTTTTAATAACCAAATTAGATGACGGTATCTTCCTTAATAGAGTAATTATTCCTTGAGAAATTAAGGCAGAAAGGGTCTAGCTGGATGTTTTAAAATTGTTTGGCAAAAATAATATTTTTAAAACCAAACGCGTGGTCTTTATAAAAATAAAGTGAAATGGATATGTTTATATAGAATACATAATATATAATGATAACATATCCGAATTCCTAAAACCTCCAAAACACTTTAAACTGACAGAACAATTAAACAGTCCCTAGTTGGATATATTTTAACAGCTTTTGGTAAACACTTAGAGCGTGTTTGTATGGGGGTTAGCCCCCGTTAGTTTAAGTATATGACTCATTTCGTTGGAACTTTTCTAAATGCAAAATTCTGGAAAACTTTAAAATTACGCATTAAACAAAGGAATTCATTAGTTCCTCAATAAGCTGCAACTTAAAAATTGTATGGACTTGGCAGAAGAAAAGGAGTAATCTTAAGCTGGCTGGTCACATAAGGAATCTAAATGTCAATTTGGGTTATTCTAGCTTTTATAGTTTCCAAGATTTAGACGTTCAGACGTACGTATACGAGGTGTGTTCAAAAAGTAAGGTGACTTTTCAAATTTCGCGGGCAACGTATTTTCGATTATCGATTTTTTTTTGTGTTGGTACACTCTTCCCTGGCTACCCTAGGAGAACCAGCGCTTGTCGGTCTAGAAGAGGTGGCCAGGCTGCAAGTTGGTCGTCTACTTAATTTCGCCAAAAAAGTAAAATTTTTAACCGACCATCACTTCGCATAATAACCTCTAATCCGGCACAGCTAAGGACCAAAAGGTGTATGCTAGGCTGCACTCTGTTGTGTGGCCAGCCAGTGTAACCTAACCTAACCTAACAATCTTCCCGAACATCTGTACCAAATTTCAAGTGTATGGAATTTTTTGGTTGCTTGTGAGAGGCTCTTTTGGCCGCTTCCATTGGGACGATTGGGCTTTGGTTTCGATTTCATTACCATATACCCATGATTCGACACCAGTTATGACCCTTTTGAGTAAATCTGGGTAACAGCTCTTGAGCGATGCTCATGCGACGGTTCTTTTGGTCAAAATTTAGCAATTTCGGAACAAAATTCGCTGACACACGTCTCATGCCCAAAACGTTATAAAAAATTTCATGGCATGAGCCAAGCGATATACCGACATCCTCAGCAACTTCTCTGATAGTGATTCGACGATTTTCCAAAACAATTTTCTTCACTGCTTGAACGTTTTCATCAGTGGTTGACGTGCTTGGGCGTCCAGAGCGAGGCTCGTCATTGGCATCTTCCCGGCCATCTTGAAAGAGTTTGTAGCACTTGTAAACATTTTTTTTACTCAGAATAGTTTCACCGTATGCTACTGTCAACATTTCAAGTGTTACGGAGCACTTAATTTTATTTTTTACACAAAATTTCCGTTGATCCATATTTTTCGATAGCCAAAAATCGCCGAGCACACAAAACACTTATAACCTTTACGCCTTCCACAACCAAACAAAAATGCCATTCACTTGAAATTTGGTACAGATGTTCGGAAAGAGTGTACCAACACAACAAAACAAAAAAAAAATCGATAATCGAAAATATGTTGCCCGCGAAATTTGAAACCTTGAAAAGTAATTATGAACACACCTCGTATGTTATGTTTCTAACACCGACATCACAATAAACCACATCTTATTATCCTATCCCAACCTTAACCAACTAAGAAAACAACTTTTTACATTTCATAATCCAATAGATATTCTTGCCACCCCTACCGCCGAAAATATAAACTCAAAAGATCTAACCTTGACCCCAAATTACCCTAAAAAATACTTTTTTTAGAAAGGTTCACTCGATGACCCTTATATTTGTAAGTTAGTGTAATCTTATTGCCAACTGTTGCTGAAATTTAGAACTAATGGGCTGAGATTTTGGGACCAGCCTAAGTCTGACTGGAAGTAATAGTAAACAACACAGCAACGGTAAAAATATAACAGTAAAGTCGTATGTTCTGATCTCCGCTTTGTGCATGCTGTTCTTCGAAAGCTCGCTACTGAACCAACGAATAGCAAGGTCTTGAAGTACATCATACAGAACTGACCAGCCAATGGCAATCGTCAAAGCTATAGAAACAGAATTAATTTGTATACCCTATACCGTATGGTATAAAGGGTATATTAAGTTTGTGCAAGCTGAAAATGTATGTAACATATAGAAGAAGTCGTCGGAGACCCCTCCAAATGTACCTAAAGTATGGTCAGGGTGATTAGAGAAGTCGATATTCCCTTGTCCGCTGTTCGTTCGTCTGTCCGTATGAACGCCTACATCTCAGAAAAGGTTAGAGCTACAGTAACCAAACTTTTACATTAGATCCCTTATTATTCCATAGGAGACGTTTATTTTACTTATTTGATATTAGGTTAACTCCTCAGAGCACCTCGAAAAAAACAAAAAGTTTTAGATGGATAATTCGTTTGTTGGCAAAGATATCGTTATGAAATTTAGCTCTTTTTAGAGTACCTAAACACTGTACCAACTTTTATCAAAATCAGTTAACTGTATCATATAGTTCCTATAGGACGGATCTGCCAAAAAATCGATTTTTAAACAAAATTCGGTATGATTCGTTTGTTTATAAAGATATCGTAACCAAATTTGACACTCAGGAGTTTTTTTACAGGTCTCAAGTACTATACTAAATTTTATTAAAATCGGTTGTCTATATGATACAGCTCCCATAGGACCAATCGGTTTAAAAAAAATTTCCTGCTTTAAAATTCTTCTGTTTTTGGTTTATTATGAATTTTTTTTGGAACCTAATTTGGCAAAAATATGTCTTTGGTGTTTTTAGGCAATGTACCGGAAATTAAAAAATTTCTTTATATTAAATGGCCTAAGAAAAATAATAATTATTGTTAAAACTGAATTTTGTTAATCTCGATATAATTAAATTCATAAATACAAATGTATATTCAGGCCTGTTCTAGATTTCGACTCGTTTTGAAAAGTCATAACGAGTGCATTCCGACAAATGGTGTTCTAGATTGGGACTGAGTTCGAATCGGCTTCGAATCGTTTTCATTTCGATTGCTATCGATAATCATTTGTATAAAACAGCTGTGTGAGAAGTTTGTTTACCTTTTTGATTTTTTAAATTTAAATTTTAAATATAGCAAAAAAAGTTAAAAATGCCAGCGGTCACAATTGTTGGATGTGCGGAGGCCAAAACAGTTAAATTCCACGTAAGTTGTAATCTATGTTAATATATAAAATTTCCCTGTCACAATGTTAGTTACCGTACTCCTCCGAATCGACTTTACAGATCTTTACCAAATTTTATATGCGTATTCAGTAGGTCTGAGAATCGGCTAACATCTATTTTTTATACACAGGGTTGCCCAGGGTTGCCAGGTTCTAGAGATGTGAGCTCTTTTAAGAATACTTAAGTTCGTCCATACGGCTTCTTAGAGAGTCATGGAAGTCAACTAATATAAAAATCTTATGATTGTCTAGATAAGCTAACTAGAGATTCTTGCAATTGATTAAGTAACTATTTTAACGTATATAAAAAATGAAATTTTTTTAATATGCATGTTTAAACATTTTTTATGTTTGTTAAGAATTTTTGGTATTTTTTGGTGCGAAATAAGGTTAAAGCCACTTGACGTTTACTACATGAAAACAAATGTTATTTACATTTTTATTCTTTGTGTTTCTCATATTTCGCTGTTATGCACCTTCTTGATTCTGTAAGTGCAATTTCACAGTATCTATTACGCAGTTGTCATCCAAACATTGCTCACTTTACTATGGGTGCCCTTAAGAAATTAACAGAGGCCGAAAAAGCCAAAATTTCCACTCTAAAAGATTATAATAAAATGTCAAATCGTCAAATAGGAAAGGAAATTGGTCGCAGCAAAGATGTAGTTGGAAATTTTCTAAGAAATCGCCAATTGGACCACTATGGCGACATCGACATAACAAGTGGCAAAAATCGACGTTTACATCTGACGAGAAAGCACAGTTTAATCTGGATGGCCTAGACTGTGACTCTCTTAATATCGCTGGCACGATTTAAGCGTTCAAGAACCTGAAAACGAAACACCGTTGGTCGACGCCATGTCTGGCAAATAGAGCGGTTAGAGCTGTCTGAAATACGCCATTGGAGCCATACGCTGTAAAAGCAATGCGCAGCTCATCATTCATTTCGACTAGAACAAATGCGTGGACAATACCATGGCAAATGGTTCCAGACGGAACTTTCCTTCATATGGCCCGGACGTGCGTACTGAATGGACTGGAACATTGCTATCAACGACACATTGCTACGCGATTCGGATGCGGTTATGGTTTGGGGTGCCATTGGGTACCTTAAAAGATGCCCTTATCATTCATTTCCACTAGAATGAATGCAGAACAATACCAGCAAATGGTTCGACCCTATTTTCCGTCATATGGCTTGGAGTGCGCTGGAATGGACTGGAAATTGCAGCAAGATAATGCACCGATTCATGCGGCCAGATCGACAACAGCCTTTTTTCGTGAGAATGAGTCCAACTTAACAATTGGCCTTCTAAATCACCAGATATGAACATAATCGAGAATGTCTGGGATCTTTTGGCACGTGTAGTGTACGGAAATGGCCGGCAATACAATAACAAAGATGAACTTAAGGTGGCCATCGAGGCGGCTTGGGAAAACATCTCTCATGTCCAAATAAAAGCACTATATGACAGTCTACCAAATCGAATGCGTGCTTTGTATGACGCTAAAGGTAAACATACGAAATATTAAAAAGATGTTTAGCAAAAATTGGATATTCGTTTAAAAATACCTGAGTGGCTTTAACCTTATTTCGCACCAAAAAGTAGCAAAAAATCAAAAAAACGTAAAAAAATGGATTTAAACCATGTGAATTTTTAAAATTTTTTTTTGTTTATACGTTAAAATAATTACTTAATAAATATGTAAAACGTCATCCAAAAATATTTGAAACTTTTCGAGTTTTATTGAAAAAACCAAGTGGCTTTAACCTTTTTTCGCGTACTGTATATAAAAATTAATGCAATTTTGACTTTTTAAGCCGTAATTTTTTAGGTTTATAGAGTCCTATCGAGTGGACAAGGAAACATTTGAAATAATTGTTAAAAAAGTGGGAAAACCATCGGTTTTTATCCCCATATACGCAAGTTGCGGCAACATTGCGGTTCCTTGCAACTGGTTCATTCCAGTTGGGGGTAGCAAAAGACCATGACATTAACATGGGCAGAAGCACTTTTTCAAAAGTGCTTCACGATGTCATGGATGAGCTGGAAAAGGGCTTGTGAATACATTCGGCAGACCATGCCGAGGGAAGATGTTATTTTGTCGAAGGCGCATTTTTACAACAAATTTAACATTCCGGGCGTTATTGGTTGTGTTGACGGCACCCACATAAGAATTGTAAAGTCCGTACAGGAGGAATTAATAGAAAAGGATACTTCAGTATCAATGCAATGCTGGTAAGTTACGTAACTCTATCTTCACATTAAAAATACGAATTTTGATTATTCACAGATTTGCAATTTTAACATGGAGAGAATGGCAGTGGCTGCGAGATACCCAGGCGCTTGGCATGATTCGTTCATTTGGAACAACAGTCATACGAAGCGCTTTTATGAGAGGAACATTGAAGAGAATTGCTGGATTCTAGGCGATTCTGGCTATCCGCTACAACAATTCTTGCTCACTCCGTATAGGAGTCCGCAACAAAATACGATTAAGAACTTGTATAACTTGAAGCATGCTGCAGCTCGCAACATTATTGAGAGGACGATCGCCGTTTTGAAAAGCAGATTTAGGTGTCTGCAAGGAACACTTTATTATGTGCCGAAGTTTGTGGCAAAAATTATAAATGTTTGTTGCGCGTTGCATATCATTTGCCGCAGGCGAAATCTACCAATGTGTGATGAACAGGCCATAGTCTTATATTTATAATAAGGATTAATATAATTAAGACTTACTACCAATCGACCTCAACGCGGATTACTTAGCTGCTCGTACAGCTGGGTGCCTAAAAGCGGCGGGTCTTTTTAAAAACATTCGCTTCGGACATAGTTCAATAGGACGGGGTTCTCTGACGAAATTGACTATGTCATACCGCGCCTACAATTTGGAAAAAGGGTAAAGGTGACGTTGGAAGAAGACGTCTGGCGTAAAGGCCTAAAACCTAGTCACAATACCTATAACTTCTTTACTGACGGCTCAAAATTGGAAAAGGGTGTTGGTGCTGGAGTATACTGTTCGGAGCTTAATGTAAGTCAAAGTTACAGGCTTCCGGACCACTGCAGCATTTTCCAGCTGAGGTATTCGCCGCAATGAAGGCGGCTGAGCTGGCATGCACCGACACTTCAACTAGAGCAAGGGTAAACCTCTTTATAGATAGTCGCCGCTATCAAGGCTATTGTATCGCACTGTACATCCTCCTGCCATGTTCTTGAATCCAGGCAGTCATCCAGAGATTAGCTGCGGCTCGTAAGCTGCATATCTACTGGGTGCCTGGACATAAAGGCATAATGGGCAATGAAATGGTGGAGCCAATTGCCTAAAGCGGCGACTGATCAAACATCTTAACGCTATGCTGGAGTGTATCATGGAGCGCAGAGCTGAAGCTAGATGGAAAAATCTAGACAGCTGTTACACAGCGAAAATCATGCTGGCTCATTACGGTAGAAAACAAAGTAATTTCATAATCAAACTCTCACGCACTGAATGCAGAACCATCACGGGTGTGCAAACAGGACATTGCCTTTTAGCGAAGCAGGCGCATAGGATGGGACTAACGACAAGCGAATTATGCAGGATCTGCAGGGATCCGGAAGTCCCTGAGACCCTAAGATAACACACGTACTTTACGACTGCCCAGCCATCTCTAGACATCATCTGGCTACCCTATGAGAACCAGCGCTTGTCGGTCTAGAAGAGGTGGCCAGGCTTAATTTCGCCAAAAAAGTCTAATTTTTAACCGACCATTACTTCGTTTAATAACCTCCAACATGGCACAGCTAAGGACCAAAAGTTCTATGCTAGGCTGCACTCTCTTGTGTGGCCAGCCAGTGTAACCTAACCTAACCTAAATCGATGAGAAATTGTTCGATTATTTTCTGTGCAGCTCTGAATTTTTGTTAGCGCTGCGAAAAGAGTGACAATTTTATAAATTCAAAATACAAAAACAAAACAAAAAATGGAGCAAATACCTACCACATGTAGGTTAGGTTAGGGCGGCAGTTGGGACCAACATCCCAACTCACTTAGGCCAAGGATAGGCCCTTTGTGGTATACCACATGTAAGTATAAAATTAAATTGTTTAATATTAACAAAAATTGTATTAAAATATTTTTTAATTGCAGCAGCAGCTTACAAAAAAGCTACCAACTTTAGGGTGCGTTGGACTGAGGATTCAGAAAGGCTGCTCTTAGATCTGTGGTCTGAAAAGATTGCAGATCTAAGAGGTGTTCGGAAAAATAGCCATGAGTACAAAGAAATGGCGTATATGTTGGAGGGATCAGGGTTTGCAGTCACTTGGCCCGATGTCCGGACCAAAATAAACAACTTAAAATGGAAGTATAGGTAAGTAAAACACGGCATTTACTATTTATGGTGACAATAATAATTATAATACAATAATTTCAGATTGGAAAAACAAAAAGTAGGCCCATCTGGTGGGACAAGTTCTACTTGGTGCCATTATGAAAAGGTCCATGAAATACTCGGATCATTCCGAGTAAGCGACCAATTTAATTTGGATAATATAAGTGAGTATTTGGAACTTAATAAAATACAATTAAAAGCCTTATTTTATTTATATTGCAGATGCTGAAGCAGCAGTTGCTGATTGCGTGGTTGTTGACCCTGACGTGTCGAGCGACATACCGACCGAGTCAGGGCCACCTTCAAAGCGGCAAAAAAGGGATTATCAAGCGGAACTTGTCGAAATTGCTCGCGATAGGAACGAATTCCATCGCGAGCAAACGGCTATAATGCGTGATATGGCCGCAGAACAGAAGGCCTTCAATAGGGAACTTTTGGATGCAATTAAAAGAAATTAAATTTCGTTAGAATTAAGTTTATTAAGTACTTTATTCTTTTAAGAATAAAAATGGAATTAAATGTTGTATTAGAATTAAGTTAGTTTGTAAGTAGTAAATAAGTAACAAGACTGAAAATGGAATAAAATAAATAAATAAAAGTTGTTATTATTAATATTATTGAATTAAATAAAAAACGATGTGATACAATTTAAAAGATTTTATTGTCATTAAAGGTTATGATCC
>JBAMAX010001171.1:0-18176 GCA_037043745.1 Chymomyza amoena
ACCATCACACATAATCAACCTAGCTTCCCTATTGATACTGCAGATTGGAATATACCTGCAAACGTGCAGTTAGCCGATCCTGCGTTCAACATGCCACAGCGCGTAGACCTTCTTATTGGTGCTAGCCTATTCTTCGACTTGCTATGCGTCGGTCAAATCAAGCTCGCTCCAGGCTATCCACTACTGCAGAAGACTCGTCTTGGTTGGGTCGTTACAGGTGGCGGCGATGAATCCAAAAACACTGCTCTTTTAACCGCACAAAGTTGTAATGAAGATTACAATGCCGAAATGGATTTCCGTCTTGATGACTTAGTTAGCCGATTTTGGGAGGTAGAGAGCTGCGAGCAAGCTGTGGCAAAACTAAGAAAGGAAGAACAAGATTGCGAGAATCATTTCTGCGACAACTTTGTACGCCTCTCATCTGGGGAATACGAAGTTCGATTGCCGCTGAAACCCAGCGCTATATCTCTTGGAGAGTCCTACACGAAGCCTATCGCCGATTTCAATTTGGAACGCAACTACAGCGCCAACCAAATCTTAAAAATCTTTATTCATCCTTTATTAAAGAATACTTAGATCTTAACCATATGTCGCTCGTCAGTCCTGAGCTGGTTCGTGATTGCAAGTATTTTCTGCCTCACCATTGCGTATTAAAGGAGGATAGCACAACAACAAAGCTTCGTGTTGTTTTTGATGGCTCTGCTGCGACTTCTTCTGGCTATTCTCTCAATGAGGTGATGATGGCAGGACCTGTCATACAGCCTAAACTCTTCCATATTTTACTACGCTTCCGCTCTTACCAATTTGCTCTCACAGGTGATATTTGCAAAATGTATCGCTGCGTCAAAGTTGCATCCCCTGATAGCTATTATCAATGCATCCTGTGGCGCGACTCACCCGATAAAGATGTGAGTGTCTACAAATTGGATACTGTGACCTATGGAACCAAAGCTGCTTCATTTTTATCTGTTCGCACGATGCACCAGCTGGCTATTGACGAACGAGATTCCTTTCCTGATGGCTCAGTTGCCGTACAACAAGATTTTTACGTAGATGATTTCATTTCTGGAGGCAATTCAGTGCAAGAAACCATAAATAAAATGCATCAGACTGCAGGCATACTTTCTAGAGGCAACTTCAAACTCCGTAAATGGTGCTCCAGCCACCCAGAAGTACTTCAAGACGTTGCTGAGGGCGACAGGGAAAAGTTTCTTAAACTTCGACGATGGTAGCGACATAACAAAAACTCTTGGTTTAGCTTGGGATCCTGCTTCGGATCAGCTTTTGTTTTCGTTTTCATCCTTAGAGACATGCTCCAAGCCTTGCAGACGCTCAGTATTAGCAACCATCGCTCGATTCTACGACCCCCTTGGTCTTCTTGGTCCAGTCATAACTAAATCAAAGATATTTCTCCAACAGCTCTGCAAGGATAAGCTGACGTGGGATGAGAGTCTGCCTCTGTCTCGATACACTGCTTGGCAGGATCTGTGCAACAGCTTTCAAAATGTTCAGCGCATTTCGTTTCCAAGATTCGTCCTCGACGCCAAATCACATTATGAAATACATGGATTTTGTGATGCTAGCGAGGAAGCATATGGTGCTTGCATTTACGTGGTGTCCAAAAATCATGCATCAAAAAGCCATCTGTTGTGCTCGAAATCAAGAGTTGCGCCTCTGAAGACGCAATCAATACCAAAGCTCGAGTTGTGTGGTGCTGTGTTGCTTGCTAAGCTCATGAATGAAATCCGAAAGTTGGGCATATTCGTTGGCCAGTTTCACTGCTGGTCGGATTCATCCGTTGCACTTTCTTGGATTCACGATGAGCCATACAAGTTTAACGTTTTTGTGGCAAATCGCGTCACATCTATACAGGAACTGACCGCCGATATGGAATGGCATCATGTTCCTACTGCTTCAAATCCTGCTGACATCCTTTCGAGAGGCGCATTCCCAGAACTTCTTGCCCAATCCGAAATGTGGTTTCATGGCCCGACATACTTAGTTGACAATCGTGATGCATGGCCAACATGTATATGCCCAGATGTGCCAACGCTAGAGCTGCGCAAAAGTGTGCTTATTATCCAATCCCCACATGTCGACCTTTCTACTGGATGCAAATATCTAAATTCATTTGCCTCGATGCAGCGAACGTTTGCATACATCTATAAGTTCATTAAACGCATAAGACATCATGGACTCAACACAACTGATGTTCATTATGGCACATTGCTACTTATGCGAGCTATTCAACTAGCCAATCTTCAGGATGATGTAAAAGAACTTCGATCCAACGGATTTGTCCGAAAGTCTAGCGCCATCGCTTCTCTTGCACCATTTATTGACAATTTTGGTCTCATACGAGTTGGTGGGCGACTCTCAAATTCAACGCTTCCATATGAATCTCGTCACCCAATTATACTGCCACGTCGACATCCAATTGCACTGGCTATCATTGCGCATCTTCATAAGGCGAACTTGCATATAGGTCCGCGGCACTATTAGCTAAAATTCGTCTTCAATATTGGCCAATTGGTGGTCTACGAACTGTTTCAGGAGCCCTCAAGAATTGCGTCACATGTTTCAAAGCCAAGCCAAGCTTTCTTGAACCAATTATGGCAAATCTGCCTAAGGAGCGTCTTCTGGGTGTTCGTGCATTTGCTGTGTCTGGTGTTGACTACTGTGGACCTTTTTTCTACAAATCCGAAGTCCGAACAAGGCCTCCCATCAAGTGCTACATCTGCATATTCATCTGTTTTACGAGCAAGGCAGTACATATGGAGCTTGTCATGGACTTAACTACCGCATCATTCCTAAGCGCTCTTAAAAGATTTATCGCGACTCGTGGAAAACCTAGCCAATTGTGGTCCGACAACGCGACAAATTTTGTTGGAGCAAAAAATGAGCTGTCAGACCTCAAAGCACTCCTTCTTAGCGACCCTCATATGGAAGCAGTTCATCGGTTTTGCCTTACTGATAGTATCGACTGGAAATTCATTCCACCTCGATCACCGCATTTTGGAGGATTATGGGAGGCAGCAGTTAAGACAGCCAAGCATCACTTCATTCGATCTGTTGGCTGCTCCGTCCTCACCTTTGATGAGCTTCGCACCCTAGTCTGCCAAATATCTGCGATAATTAACTCACGCCCATTGCTCTTACTTTCAGAAAATCCAGATGATTTAGATGTGCTAACTCCTGCTCATTTGTTGTATGGTGGTCCCCAAACAGCCTTAATCGAGCCAGATCTGACAAAACTCAACTACAATCGTTTGGATGGCTGGCAACGTGTCACCCAGCTGCAACAAATTTTCTGGGCACGATGGCGCGAGGAATACCTCACTCTACTGCAGCAGCGGTGCAAGTGGCGTAGTCCTGATCGACGACTGAAGGTCAACGATGTTGTGCTTGTCAAGGATGACAATTTGCCGCCTATGCGGTGGCCCCTGGCCAGAGTAATCTCACTCATACCTGGTCAAGATGGCGAGTGCCGTGTTGCAGAGCTAAAGACCGCTGTGGGCAACACTCGAAGAGCTATAACCAAGCTGTGCCTGCTGCCCCTTAGTGATGATGTTGAAACACAAGCTTCCAACGGGGGGAGTATGTCGGGAGCAGCAGCTTCCCAATAAAATTAATGTCATATATTATCATAAACTCTTAAGCTATGCAACTCATTACTCTTAACTTCCAATAATATAATATATAACTTCTCTCTTTGTACTGCAATAGAACAGTTATTAATTCCCTCTTTTATGTATGTACGATTCTTGGCAGCGCTGCGGCCCTTGCCTTGCCGTCAGCGTTCCAAGATCAAATCAGTCTATGTTAATCTATTTCTGCATACGGTTGCATAGCTCACCACCGTCGCGTGTACCAGTCACCTAGCACTGGCCGCGACAACAACAACAATAAGAAATAAAGTTTATAACGTTTCTAAAAACCGCGTTCGTTTCAATTTCGAACAAAAACAATTAGCTAAAAAATATTAGCTAATCTAACATACACTATTACGTTTGAAATCCATTACTGATTTTTTTTCGCGTTTACTCACGGCAAAATGCTTTCGTGCGCTTGTAAACAATACTCTAAACTGTCATTTAGCTAACTTACAGACAGCTGATGCCCGTGCGTCAGCTGCGCGAGCGGTCTGAATTTGGTTACACTTCGAGTGCCGGACCCTGTAATGTCACATTTGTGTCTTTTATTCAACCGACATTTTGTGCGAACAGTGAAACAGTGAGTGAGGGTGAGACGAAAAAGAAGAGAACGTGTAATCCCTCAAATTATAAAAGAAATGTTGTAAAAAATTCTAAAGTTAAAGGACTAGCCTATACTAATTATCGAGACGAACAAATAGCTTTAAGATCTACCGGTAAAAATTGCAGGTAAGTTTTCCATAAACCTTTATTGAGTTAACGTGTTTTATCGGGACCTGTATAAACCACATACATACATTAATATATCACATTTTTATTGCAGATGTAAGAAGGAATGTTTTGCGAATTTCCACCAAGGTGACAATGACTTTGTATTTCGAAAATTAACTCATTTTTAACAAAAAATTGAGCAGGATTTATTTCTTTAATCACTTATTGAAAAGTTACCTATAAAACAGAGGCGTCCTCGAAAAGGAAATGCTACTCAGAGGCCAAATGCTTTTCAGTTCCATGTGTTTTCAGTATGATTCAAATAACAAAGGTACTATCACAGCGGATGAATATATTGTGGACTTATAAAAAATTCTAATTTCATTCTAATTAATAAAAACCTTACAACTTCGATTTTACTTTCATCAGCCAAGGCTTATGAGTTAAAAGTGCCAATAAATAAAAAAAAACGTAAAAAGAACAGTAGCAGTTGTGGGACTGCCGATAGAAGTGAAAACGGAACTATTAAGTTGAGAGTAATTAAAACTATATGCAAAAATTATATGAAATTTTTTATGTTTTATTTATTAGTTACATATGATGGGTTAAACAAATCATGAACAAAATATAAATACAAAGTGGTTGAAAAAATAATTAATAAACAATTATCTTAATTATACATAGTATTTATATTTACACGAATTTCAATGAATTCAAGTTTGAACATTATTTTCATTATTTACATCATTGTCATCATTAATTTCGACAATACTTAGATTATCTGTTCGTTCAATCATTTCATTGTATTCTAAAAAAGATACAATAGGTTTATGGTAACTGAAATAAGAAATAAAAATGTTTGATTGAAATTTATCTAAATATCGTATAAAAACAGCATCGATAGTCGTTTTATACTTTGTTGTACTGACTTTTCGATCATTAGACATAGTCAAACCTAATGTTTCATTCAAAAATTCAATTAATGATAAATTTTTGTCATCTGCGAAGTTAATATTAAAGTCTCCGCTTAATATCATAGGTATGTCGTCAAATTTTTCGCCAAATCTTTTTTCGAGTAATTTTTTTGACCGATCGTTGGGATCTATAAGACGGACGGACAGACGGACATGGGTATATTGACTTCTCTAGTCCTGATCATATTTTAGGTAACTTTGGCGTGTCTCCGACGACTCCTTCTATTTTATTGTTCTTCACATAAAAATCTAAAAATTCTTCAAAATCATTCACATACTTCAGTTGATCCAAAAAACCTCTGACGTATTGAAAATATGAGAGAGAGGGATCTTGCGTGATCCATTCAACTTTATAAAATTCATTTAAAAGAAAGAAGCTTTTATACATATCTTAGAAAAGTCATATAATAGAATATAATTTTAAAAAAAGGTCGAAAAAAACCAAACGACGTTGACGCCGATGAACGCGACTTGCTGCTTCAGCAATGACTTGCTGACTTCTCACATTTATTTCATTAATTTCTTTATTTATTATTATTATATTTATTTAACGCAATTAATTAAATCACAGTACAAAAAAAATTAAAAAAAAAGGAAACCAATAATTAGAAACAAAAAGAAACAAAGACACACACACACCCACATGCAACGATAACAACTGCCGCGCCGACGCACGCGTTTTGCTACTGCAGCCGCGACGTCATGGCGTTAACCGACGCAGCTGCGCATTGCACCGTTACATTATGCAATGACTTGCGGACTTCTCACATTTATTTCATTAATTTCTTTATTTATTATTATTATATTTAAAAAAAATTTAAAAAAAAAAGGAAACAAATAATTTGAAACGAAAAGAAACACTGGCACACACATACAACGATAACAACTGCGACGCCGACGCACGCGTTTTGCTTTTTTGCTGCTGCAGCCGACGCGACCACGCACCGTTAACCGACGCAGCTGCGCAATGCACCGTTACATTGGCATTGCACAGAAAGTTCACATGAAAAACACAACCATTTCATTTGTTGTAATATAGACACACACAACACTTAAGCCTTTAATATTTTACTTAAAAAATTTTTCACTTTTCCGATGTTTTTCCTCGAGTATTGCCCAATTTAAAAACCGCCTATAAAGATCACGTCATATGTAACCAAAAGAACAAAGCGAACTGACAAAAAGAACTGAGCAGGAGCTTCAGCTGCAAGCCGAGTGAGATAATTTTTAAACTCTCAAATAATTTGAGTCGAATTTGCCGCCATCAAGTCAAAATGAGACAAGTGCAAATTCGAGATCATGCTGGCACAGCAACAACAACGCTGAGTGTTTTGAGCTGAGAGCGCCAAAGCAAAAACAAAAAAGCGTCCAACGCGCACATAATGCAGTCAGAAATAGTCGATGTATTAGTGTATACGTGTACACAGGCTACTGCGCGTGCGCTAGTCTGGCTCTCCATAGCTATAGATATGCTATTATCATTAGCATGTCGGTGACGCGAACCGAGGATTTTACCCTCTACCAAAACGCTCAACGCGCCTAAAGAAGTTTTCACTTCAAAAATAGACGATTTAAAGCAAGTCCAGAATAGCATTATGGAGGAGTATAACGTTATTTTTAGTTGGCCAACTGCAACTGTTGAAGATAATCTAGATGAGAATGATGGGGAATACGAACATGTGCATTAAATTTACTAAAACATGACAAATTAATACATATAAAATGCTAATAAGGTTATATCTAAATGTCAATTTCAATAATAAGCAATAAAATTTATGATTACTACGATTTTTTTGGTTAAAATGTATAACACTAATCTTATTTCTTGCTAAAACAACATACATAAGTCAAAAATAGTTTTTCGGGTTTTTTTCATTATTTTCATTAATAAAATGTTAAGGTTATTCACAATTTAAATTTTTTATCTCTCAAATACTAAATTAAGCATTTCAAAGGCAGGACTGGGGTCGAAAGAGGTAACATAAGCCAACTTTTGAAACCAAACTCTATATTTATATTGAGAAAACAATCCAAACTATGAACAAAGAAAATAGAAAATTTGTCATTTTATTTTTTTAACAACATATATGTTTAATTTATTTAAATACACATTATTTTTTTACATAGCATCTTTATTTGCTTATATAATCAATACATTGAAAATTACTGTATAAGTTTATCAAAATATGAGTTTCTTAAACCTTAGTTGCGATTTTATGTGGGCCATTCCAAATCAGTTTTGGGCTCAATGCGCTTCTCGTCAGCCATTTCAAAGCATCGTCCGTAATCAGGTCATTCCGCATATCCTCATCCGTTTATTTCATAGGCACAAAATAATTTTATTTTTTTTATTTTTATTTATTTTATTATTTAAATTCACAGACACTTTCAAACCAACTAAACAATAACGCATTACGCATACGTTGATTTACATACATACATACAATACATTTATTTTATTCCGATTAATTTTATTGTATACTATTTTTTTTTAAAATTATTTTATTTAAAAAAATTTTCTTTAGCAAAACAATACAAAAAGTAAATATATAAATACATTGATACACATACGTAATTATTATTAAGCTTCATTAAATGTTGATCGCATACAAATCAAAAATTTAAGATGATTGGTCGATCAGCATTAACTAAAGTTAATCAGCACCAACTAAAGTTAATCAGCACCAACTAAAGTTAATCAGAGCCAACTAAAGTTATTCAGCCCAATTAAAGTTAATCAGCACCAACTAAAGTTAATCAGCTCAGGTCAAATAATCATCAGAAGATAAAAATTGATAAAATTGTTATTTTGATGCAGTCAAACGCTATTAATGTATGTGTGGGTCTTGAAATGTGTATACGTGCATATAAACAATTTGCCAAACATCTACACTAGCATTATGAAGATTTGGCTGCATACAAATTTTTTATTGTATATTATTATATTATTTATATTTGTTTACACAAATACACTTTACTAGGGTTTTGATGTATTGTGCATACAAACACCCAACAACAATGAATATTGTTAATTTTTAACAGCAATCTTGGAACTGTACAAAAATCAATCGCTGCTAAAAGCTGTTGATTTTTAGTTGCAAATATAATTTACAGTTCTTTATTAACTGTTTTCAATTTTATAATTTACTAGACGGCCTCCGCTGCGCTCCGGCACGCTCGCTTCGCTCGCTCGTCTAGATCTGGAATCTTTCCGATTGGAAAACATCGTCCGATTGATCGATGAGTGGATTAATTTCATCATAAAATTTTCAACCACTCGCCATCTTTACATTTAAACCATGTTTGATGGAGATTTGGTAGTTTTCTTCTCGGCATTGTAAGCAGTATCTGATATAAATTTTCGTGCACTAAAAATGTTAACCTATAATGGCGACAGGATGTCTTTTTTTATTTTTTCACGTTCAGTCAAGACAAACCACAGATTGAAAAATATTGTGTAACGCGCCGTCCGCGAAAGCCGCGAAACAGGAGTATGGAAGGCTTCGCGGCTAACTTCGCGCCCGTGAACACACCATGAAGGTATAGTCGATAAATGAAAAAAAAATGTTAGAAGTGGCAACCCTTATCTCTTAGGGATATGAAAAATAGATGTTGGCCGATTCTCAGACCTGCCCAATAAGCACACAAAATTTCATGAGAATCGGTCTAGCCGTTTCGGAGGAGTATGTTCACACAAAAACCAATATTCACAATCCCACGAACCAATTCACACAAACTCATCGCAATAGGCTTAAAACATCCGCATTGACCTCTAACACACGCAAAAATCAGATTCATCGACTCGTTCATGAGAACACCCATAACACGTAAAACATAAGTTTCTTCTTATATATAAAATTCTAGTTTCACAATGTTAGTTACCATACTCCTCCGAAACGGCTGTACCGATTCTCATGAAATTTTGTGTGCCTCAATAAAATAAAATTTATAACGTTTATAATTTTTGTGTTTCCTTTCGACAAAAACAATTTACTAAAAAATATTAGTTAATCTGACAATGTAAACAATGCCAACCTAAATTAAAAAAAAAATGTTGTATTGGAAAATCAAATTGTCCTTTTTAGTAGTTTCGTCGCAATTAGCGGACAAAATTGTGAATCTAAACCATTCTCAGATCCCCTTGAACACAGACAAAAAATTTCATCAAAATCGGTCCAGTCGTTTAAGAGAAGTTCAGTGACATACACACTCACAGAAGAATTATATATATAAAGATAATAATTTTATTTTCTTATATATTATTAATTTTGAAGAATTTAAGTCATTACTCATTTGTTAATTATAACTTCTTTTAATTTATTAATTTTCAATAAAATATATATATATATGAAAAAAAAATTTTTAATTATTCTTATGTTTGCAATTTCTTTATTTTATTGCTTAAACATACTTTTTAAAAAAATATTAAAGAAAAAATTCATAATACGTTTATATTTTTGGCCATTATGCCCATTGGCTTCCATTTATTTTATTTGTTTTTGGCGCCAATTCAAATGAATAATAAATAGCATGCTAAACACTAACCCAAATTTTCCGTTGGAACGGCGCCCTCTTTTAATTTCCTTTGGAAAATGCATTGCGGCATGAAATGCCTAATGCACACTCTGGTGCGAGTGTTCACTTCCTTCGCAGTAAGGCTCAAATTGGCGCACCACTCCTCCTTCAGCTCCTCCGGCACAACGAACAACGCAATTCCGCCTCCCCTCCCGCATTCACATATAATGCATTTCAACATTTTTTTCAATCACTTTTAATAAACTTTTAATGAACACACTGTCACCTTGGGTATCTCCATATAAATGATGTCGTGCATAGAAAAATAGATGGATTTAGCTTATCAGCTCATCGCAAGATTTAACTGTTTCAAAAGCGCACCTCCATTCCTAAAGCTCGAGGGCCTTCAGACACTTTCAGACCACTTCAGAACTTATGTGAAAATGATGATGCCATATGGATAAAATTAAATAGTTGCTATTACAGCAAAATAAAAACTAAAAAATTATTTTTTTGAAGTTTTACAGAAATTCGTTAAATTTCCAAAATGTTCTTAATCTCATTTGTATATTCTACAACTCTCTATCATTTTTTTACATACAGAACATTTTTTTGAGTAATAAAACTATGAATCATTTAAAGGATGTATTATCGTTAAGCCAAATCTATTTCAAATTAATTGTTTTATGAAAAATTTGTAGTAGCCGCAAAATATCAATACTACTTTAGTTTCAGAACTATATCAGCAAAATAAATTAATGAAGCTATATTATGCATATTTCAATTTAGTCGCAAGTAAGAGCAGGTAGCTTGCAACTTTACAGCTTCAAAAAATTTAATTACAATTATAATTGTTTTTTAAATTTAATTTGAAGAGCATTTGTAGTTGTCTTTCAAGTGCTCTACAAAGTATGCAACATTTTTTGTTAGGCCATTTCTTACAATTCACAAGAAGTTTAAGCAAGGCACCGATCTAATGCGTACTTATTTTCAGCTTTTAAATTATATCCGTGAGGTGGCGGATTAAGAATATCCACCTCAGTGTTCCTCTGCTTGTCGTAAAAGGCGACTAAATGGGAAATTGAGATCGGTTCAACCGATCATACATAATATACCGCTTCGTGCACCCCTCTCATAAACGAGATCGGTTCAACCGATCATACATAATATACCGCGTCAAGCACCCCCTCATACACCCTCTGATGGTACCCCCACACTCTGAGGTTTAGAACCGTAAAGGTTGGCAACCAAATAGGAGGGGGTTTTTAGTCGGTAGGCGCAGAATGCGAATCCGACACTACCCTCCCCGGGTGTCTTTCTGAAGATTTCCCCCTCCTACTATCAAAAAAAAAAAAAAAAAAAAAAAAAAGCTTTTAAATTAAATTTTTTCTTTTCTTTATTTTATTTATTCCCACATTTTATATTTATTTGGTACCCGGCGCGTTGCTGCCGGACAAGAGAGTTCAAGAACTCAAAGGATATTTGACAAACCACAACGGAATCACCTGGAATTAGTTCTTTAATGGTGTGGTTTATCGAATTCATATCTATGTTCTTGGGTGCCAAAATCGCTAGCTCGCAAAGCCACTCATGATTTTTAAAGTTGGTTTGAATTTGTGGGAAAACTTTGATTATGAGTTGGTCAATGGATGGAACGATAATACAAAAGTCTGACGGGAGTGAAATTAAATTGTACATCAAGTACTGGTACTTTTCCTTCACCAATGTCCAGTAAATGCTTGGAAAACGTAGCTGCCGACGAATCGCGCTGTAAATGCACCCTCATGTTTGTTTTTAGAGTATTCAAATGAATAATAAAAAGCATGCTAAACACTTACCCAAATTTTCTGTTGGAACGGAACCCTTTTTTAACTTCTTTTGGTAAATGCATTGCGGCATGAAATGCCTAATGCACACTCTGGTGCGAGTGTTCACCTCCTTCGCAGTAAGGCTCGAATTGGCGCACCACACCTCCTTCAGCTCCTCCGGCACACCGAACAAAACAGTTCCGCCTCCCCTCCTGCATCCACAAATTAAGCACTTCAACATTTTTTTAAATCACTTTTAATACACTTTATCAAACACACTGCCACTTTGGGTATCTCCATATAAATGATGTGGTGCATACAAAAATAGATGGATTTAGCTTATCAGCCTATCGCAAGATTTAACTGTTTCAAAAGCGCACCTCCATTCCTATTACAGCAAAATAAAAACTAAAAAATTATTTTTTTGAAGTTTTACAGAAATTCGTTAAATTTCCAAAATGTTCTTAATCTCATTTGTATATTCTACAACTCTCTATCATTTTTTTACATACAGAACATTTTTTTGAGTAATAAAACTATGAATCATTTAAACGATGTATTATCGTTAAGCCAAATCTAGTTCAAATTAATTGTTTTATGAAAAATTTGTAGTAGCCGCAAAATATCAATACTACTTTAGTTTCAGAACTATATCAGCAAAATAAATTAATGAAGCTATATTATGCATATTTCAATTTAATCGCAAGTAAGAGCAGGTAGCTTGCAACTTTACAGCTTCAAAAAATTTAATTACAATTATAATTGTTTTTTAAATTTAACGCTACTTAGCTCTAGAATTGAGGCCTCGATAGCCTAGCGACAGTGTACTAATCTGTCATCGAAGAGGTTGTGGTAATGAATTCCACTTTAAACATGGTCCGGCGCTTTCCACTTTTCATATTTATCTAATTTTTCCTGTCTATTCTATAACCGCATCACATACTATAAGTATCACTAAAGGCCTGCTCTTGGCTTAATTGATTTTGCGGCGCTAAATTTGAAATTTGTGCCTATCTATACAATTATTTCCAATTAATTAAAAAACATTTTTCCCATTTAATTTAATTGCATTAATTTAATTTATTGACACAATGTTACAAATTTTGAAATTTATTTAGCCTTTTTGCATATTTTTGGTAAGAAAATATAAAAAAACCAACTTAAAGCTAATAAGGGCAGATTATTAAACATTATGTTCTCAATGACATTAAATGAAAATATTTATTTCTAAAATAAATATATTTATTATATTTGGTAGTATAATAAATATAGTATAATAAATACTTTTTGACGTGACAACGTCTTAAATTAGGTTTGTATGGGTGGCACCATTGAAAAAGTCTAACGATAACCGTAACGATAAGTCTAGCGATAAATAATCGTAACGATAAGTGGCATTTTTATTTTTGGTTTGCGCTCTGCTCTTATCTATAAACGAACCAGCGACTTTTTGTGAATCGCATCAACAAGCAACGCACAGCGTCAGCCGCACCGCTTAGCGCTCAGCACCAAACCGGCACTGCTCACAGCGGTGGCTATTTTTAGTTTTGAGTGAGCTCAACTGATTAACTGTTTGTATTTTTTTGTGCTCTCAATCTCATTATTTTATTGTTGTATTTGCGATGTGCGCTACGCGAAGCAGCGAGTAAACGTGCTCTTAAATAATTAAAAATCAAATTAGTGTCTGCATGCCCAGTAGGAAAATTGAGAAAGTGACTGCTTGTGTAATATAATAATACTTTTTGTAAGCAAAATGGTGAAATTAATTTTTTGAAATTATTTTTTTAACGCAAATTTGTGTTTAATAATTATTATGCCATGCATATTAATTATTATGGTTAGATATTTTATTGAAATTAATAAAATAAAAAGATTTAATAGCAGCTTACATCGGTTATTACATACAAATAAATAAATTGAATGTGTTTCAATTATTATACCTTCAATTGTGTAGTTTAGTAACAATATATTGTGCTTTAATAATTACACCTTAATTGTGTAGTTTGGTAACAATACATATTATAAAAAAACAAATATTTTATCTATTATTTATTATCTACTGCCGAGAAAATTTTATTTTATTAAGAGATACGAAAAACGTAAAGTCTGACAACTCGTTTCTTAATTTCATGAAATATACGTATAATCTTGATTGCGTATCAAACGTTTGTAAGTCAACTACGGTAAAAGAAACAACCATCGACTTGACTTTCGCAAGACACATTACAGCAGAAACACTTCCTTTCATTTCCTATTTCTCCTATCATCGTCCTATCCTCAACAAAATCACTCAAATAGGAATTAGTTAAGTTTTAGTTTACATGTACGATGTTTTAGCAAACAAAATATATTTCTATAGTTACAATTTGTGCAATTCTTATTTTCATTCAATTCCTTGTTCCTATTGTGCAATTTTATAATATTCATATCAATAAATATTCTACCGAGAAAAGGACGTTGTCACGTAAAATCTTCGCCCGTAAAACCGACTTTACAGGCACCAGGTTTTTGATTGATTTATTTTTGGCAAGTTGCAATAAACTAATGTAACATTTGGCAACATCAGCCCGACTTGGGATCCTGTTGAATAAAATAGGTTGGTAAATGTAGCTCAATAGGTATACAGATAGTTCTTAATGCTTCAACATGAGCTAATTTTGTACAAAAAGAAATGTGCTTTAACTACAATATAATTTTTCCAGTTGTGTAATTTACATTTTCTTTGGAAGTGAGCTTAGTATTCACTGTATCTCCAAAAATAAAGCTTCATCGCATATGTCTGGGAAATCCGATTTGAAAATGTTGCGAACTATATGATACCTGTGCGCAGCCAATATTCACATCAAGCAACTTATATGGAGTCCTCTCTAAATGAATAATTAAATAACATTTAAAAATTCTGTCAATATTATACCTTCCTCAATTCGAAGGGAAACACATTAATAAATATGTTTTTCAAATTTTTTGTTATTTACAAAAATTCTTATTACACATATAGTAAGTTTTTTTTTGTTACATTGTACCTTAGAATTAATATAGTAATAATGATTAATATAATTATAATGAAATAATATAATAGTTGATTAAAAACTAATGGCAGTGCAAAATCCACAAGAGCATGTAAATTCAAACCCATCCGATTTACGCGCCAACTCTGTACAGAAATTTAAAGTAAACAAAATGTTAAAGATTTTATAACAGCAACAGAAAAGTCACATAAGCAAAACCAGTATTTGCTTTTATTTTCATGTTTCTTTTGCTTGGCATTCTGTTGGCAACTTTATCTGGCGCACGAAAATTTTAACATTTTTGCTAAAGAGAGAATTTTCGCCTCTTGGTTTTAGTACTCTCTGGCAGCGTTTTATTACATACATACATACATATGTATGTATGTACGTAGTCGGTGAAAAGTCTTGTGCTCAGATAATCAACAATAACAAAGTTTTATAAAACTCTATTCTATTGAGTAAGTTAAAAAGTTATTTTTTTTTTATGCGTTCTGAGAATTGTGCGCATGAGAGAGTAGACAATATAGCACATGCGCGACCATTTTTCTTTTTTTTCGTTATTTGTTGCCATGCAGAATTTTCTATCATTTGCGTCTGCGTAATTCGTGCTACAAGAAAAAAGGAAGAGCACAGACATACATACAGTTTGAGTGAGATGGCGTTGCAGCAGCAGACATCGTCTGTGAATACACCAATGATGCAAGAGTATGCATGTATGGCTGCGTATTTGTGTGTATGTGTACTGTTTGCCGAACTGACCACAGCGAAAATACTATTGGCCTTTGCGCATGTGTGCGTGTTCGATTGCCGAATTTAACATGAATTCGAATTTGCCCTTATTCTGTTTTCAACGCAGTGTCATTTGTTTTTGCAGTGCTTCATGTGGTCGGACTTAAAGGTATTGAGTTCGGTGAAAATAAATTTTTAAAAATGAGGAAAAAAGATAATAAGAGAACAAATTTTGAAAAAAAATAAATAAAAAACTGAAATTTGAGTGTAATCGTGCTTGTGCATAGAGTTTTGCGATTCTCATTCTTGTGCTAATTGCAACATAACCATTAATGCGCAGTACTGCATGTGGTCGAGCCATCACAAGTTTAAAATAAAACTTTCCCTGATAAAAAATTATGAATAAAGTTAAGCAATTAGACACAAAAGTTAACAATTTTTTTGTTGTTAATTAAACAAAATTTACAAAAATTTTATAAAATTAAATGACAATTTTGTGTTTGTGCATGTGAGTGGCAGGGCAATTTTTATTTTCTATTTATTGCCGCAAAAATTGTTTTTTGAAGTTTTCAATCTATTAAATTAAAATAAATAATTAAATTTTAATTTTCACATTTTCTCTATCAAATTAAAATATTATATTAGATAATAATTCAATTTTAATTTTCAACTTTTGCTTTGCAAAGCCCTTTGAGTGTTTTCTGGACCGTACACATGCGCGACCAATACGTTGCCAAGCAGAATTTTGAATGGTGTCCAGTGGGAAAGTTGAAAAAACTTAAATCAAATATTAAACAAATGGACAGACGAACAAACTTATGAGACATCTTTTGGTGCTGGTGCTTGTACTTATGTTGTCTTGATTTTTTAAAGCAGCGCTGCACCATTTTTTGGCAGAGAAATTTAGTTTTATGAAGTTCCTTTCCATTATATGTACATATATATGATTACATATGCTTTCTAGCACTTAAATTTTTCAAAGCGGTGAACCGAACTATTTGGTATTATTTTTTGATTATTTTTCTGTTTATTCTTTAAGTCTGTGTGCTGATTTTGTTTGACTGTGTGAGTGAATAGGCAGTGATGCGCAAGCGCATCCATTTTTAGTTAGTCTTTTTTTATAGATATTAAAGAAATATTCTATAATACTCTTTTGCATTTGACTTTATCATGTTGTTGCCAGTGTCCATACAAAATTGCTAAACATTTATTATTACCCCAATTGAAATGTATTTTTTTTTACCTGCAATAGTTAAAAGCTTGGTTGAATAATAAGTAAGTTAAAAAGGTTATCATGAATTTTCAAACTAATTTTGGTAATTTAAAAAGTGTGTGGTTCTCTTTAAAGCCGCTTTGAAAATGCATTAACTTGTAAAATGTAATTAAACAAATAGTGTGCAGCACGAATATAGAAAAAAAATATACATATAAGTTCTTTTGTGAAAGGACTGCCCGAATAGGTAAAAGTACGCATTTAAAATTTTTTTAAAAATTTTGGTATCAACATGTTTTGGTCATTACCGTAGAAAAATGGCATGCTAAAACCGAAAATGCAGTCCCTAAATTTTTGTATGCCAAGGATTTGCAGATATTTCGAAATTAGCAAAATTTATGAATGTAATAAAAAAACTATATTTATTTATTTATTTTTATTATTATATTCAATTTTTTGTGGGTGCCTTTATTTGTTTCTATTAAAAAAAACACACAATTTAATACATTATCAAATTTAACGTCTAAATTGCGTTTTTTATTTAATTACATCTTTGGTGGTGAACATAAGCATCGAATCAAATAAGAAAACGCCTGGATTTTGAATAAAAGGGTCATACAGAGGTAATTTTTGCTGAACAAAAGACAACAGGAGGTAGTTTTTAGTGACATCTCCTGATTAACCATTTTGACAGTACGAAAAAATTCAGATTCTGTAATGGCAAGACAGCAGAATGCTTTAGAAATGAACCTTATTGAGAGTGCTTTTAAGTAAAAGGTCCAAATTGCATATTGCGCTTAAATTTACATACATTTTTTTATTTCGATACATTGTGCTTTGATTAGTTCGCACTTTATTTTGTTATTTTTATAGCCAAAACAGAACCAAACGAAACAAAAAAGAAAACTTTTTCTGCTCACATTCGGACTGGGACTAAATAATGGTAAACAGCTGCCAAATTTGATGTTCTACATTATTCGACATAAAAGAATTACCTTAAAATTTTTTTTCAAGTCTAGTATATTTTTTTTATCGAATCTAACTGGTTACACCTACTCTACGACTTAGTTTAATTGTGAAGCAGATCTTTATTTCATTGAACCACAGCTATAAGAGATTACATAAAAAAAAATCTTAAGGAATAAGTAAAAGTGCTTATTAAATGTCCAAGGTGTTAAGTGAAATTTTACTATTACTATCATTGGTTCCACTTACTCTGTGATGGGTAAGATCTTTAGTTGATTTAAGATATTCTTGAGCTCTCATCCCTCACAGAGTATGCTATCTGGAGCACTTGCCACCAACTTTTCTATAAATACTAGCCAATATTGTGTTGTAAGAAGATAGTAAGAAATTAAAAAAAATAATTAATTATTGATTGATTTTTAAGATTAATTAATTAAAAGTGCACCAAACAACAAAATGCTGGACTTTAAACGATATGTGATAGTAAGGAATGGCTTCAAAATGAGTTTGTACTCTTTTATTAATGCAGTGTAACTTATTTTGATGCTTTTCTTAGCTTCACTGAACCACAGCCGCTAAAGAGATTATATAAAATAAAA